>JAQZBX010001178.1:0-87433 GCA_029593785.1 Cabassous unicinctus | reverse complement strand
CCCACCCCTGGGCCCGCGGCCACTCTCCAGCTGCTGCTCTGCGGTGTGCTTGCCACACCCCACCCTGAGAGGGAGGCCCAGAGTTGCCCTCGCATCCCCCACCGCTTGCGTTGCAGAGGCAGCGTCTCTCTAGGAGGTTCTACGCCTCCCACTCGTCCAGAGAGGAGCAATAGGGCCCTGTGGCTGTGACTGCTCATTGATGCTCACCCCAGCAGGCGTCAGCGTGGGGGTGGGCACCTGGGGTGGGCCGGGGCAGGCAGCAAAAGGAAGGGATGGTGGCGGCGCCGGCCGCTCACACCCGCTCAGGCACCCAAAGGCAGTCGGTTCCTGCAGCGGGCTCCGTCCCCCTCTGCCGGGAGGAGGGAGACAGCCCTGGCACTCGGGGCTCCAGCAGCATTGGGTTTCCTTGCTCTCTGGCGTGCCGGGGGCCCTGAAAGGGGGCTCGTCACCGGTCGCCCCGTGAGCACATGGCACACCTGGCCACCCAAGCCCGTGGGGTGATGGCAGGGCCGGGTGGCGACAAGGCCTGGAGGGGCCCCGCCTCCGGGGGCTCCGGATGGAGCAGCCATTGCCCCTTCCAGGTGCCGCGGGTGCTGTCCACCGACTCCTGGGCGTCCCCATCAGAGTCGCGGATCCTCCTGGCGACATCAGAACCGTGAAGGCCACCAACCCCTCCAAGGGGGTTGGGCTGTTCACAGGCCCCGGACTTGAGAAGCTCCGAGAGCGTTTCCCCAGGAAGTCGGGACGACCACCTGGAAGCAGACTCAGAGCTGAAACTGCCACTGTCCCAAGCATTCCAGCCACCTCCTCGCTCAGGAGAATCATCCGCAGGCAGGCGGAGAGGGGGGCTCAAGCCCTCCACCCTCTGTCCCCAAAGCTCGGTGCTGTTCCTGCAGAAGGCACGGAGAGCTGCCGGCTGGCTGCCTCAATGCCTGGGCCCCAGTCACCGTGCAGAACCCCCAGGCATGCAGTGTCCTCGCCGACGTTTAGAGCAGCAGGCGATCGAATCAAAGCTCCCAGAACCCGGGACATACCCCTGCCCATTAGGTCAGTCCTGGGGTGGTACAGCCCCCTGTGCAGGGCAGACACCCCACGGTGGAAGGAAAGTGGGTGGTGGGGGGCTGGTGATGGCAGAAGGACAAGATCTCCCCATGCTTCTCCCGGAGTTACAGCTGCTGACCCCTGACGGAGATTTCCACCCACGTGCCTGTGCTTCCACCTGGACAAACGAGCAGAACCTGCAGCTAACTCATCTGGGCGGAGAAGACAGCTGCTAGGGATAGGAGACTCTCTGTAGAAGACCAGGTCTGTGGCAGCTCTTCTCCCAAAGCCAAGAGGGTTTCAGTGGCAGGAATAGGGTCTCCGGGAGAGCAGCCAGTCTGGCCTGGCCAAGGAACAGACCCAGGATGAGCAGAGGGAGGCAGGGGCCTGGGTACAAAATGTAAGGAGGCACCCAAACCTCGGTAATCAGGGTAACTCATATCTTAAAGCAATATTTTAAAAAGTCAAATCAGCCAAGTACAGCCAGGTAGTGTAAAAAAACTTTATTTTGTAAATAAAGTTTTATTGGAGCCAGGGCTGGTAATTAAAGTGAAGAGAATGAGGCAAAGTTGAACAAGTGCAAAGTTGGATCCTGTCTTTATTTTAAAATTTGATATTTTGTCCCTCATAGATTTTTTGTAGTGCTTTTGATTTTTAGAAATGTTGTATAAAAATATTTCTAGAATACTAAGTTGTCACGCATCCCCTTAAAGCTTGTGTCCAATGTTAGTGCCTCACTCTCCTCACCCTATCCCAGCCCCTCAGGGAAGGGATGGAGTCAGGCCCCCACCCCATCCAAGACTTTGAGCTGACCTTGGATAGCGAGCCCCAGCAGAGTTCAAGGCATTTTTTTTCCTGGATTTCCTTTTTTATTTTATATTTTTGGTAACTTTCTATCTTGAAATAATTTCAAACACATACAGTTGCAAAAATAATACAAATTCCATACAGAGAAGTACAACATACCCCCACTCCCCTAGACCCCAGATCACCAATTTTATTATTTTGCCACCTTTGCCATACATTCTGTCATCTGTCTATCTATCATCTATCTATTTTCTGAACATTTGAGAGCAGGTTACACGCATCATGCTCCTTGAATACATAATACGTCCATGTACATTTTCTATGAATAGGGATACCCACTTACGTAATCAGCTTTAATGCAGTTATCAAGTACAAGAAATTTAACGTTGATATAAAGCTTACAGTCTGTGTGCCAGTAATGTCCTTTTGAGCCTTTTCTCCTCCATTCTTAGATCCCATCCAATACTGTGCATTGCATTTAATTGTCATTATCAATTTATCTTTCTTTTTAAAAAAATTGTGGAAACATATTCAGCATGAATCTTCCCACCCCAAACCTGCCAAGCATACAATTCAGTGGGATTAATTGCATTCACAATGTTGCAGTGCCCTCATTTTGCATTCACTCCCCATTGCTCCTGCCCCCACCCCAGGTAACCTGTAATCTACTTTCCGTCTCTGTGAGTTTGCATGAGCTTTGATATTTTCTTTGTGATTACCATGGTGCTTAAATTTAACATCTGAAGTCTGTCATAATCTCATTTGCTTTGATACCAACATAAACTCAATAGCATACATAAACTATATTCCTATACCCCTCTGTCCTACACTTATATATAGTTCTTTCATAAATTATATGTTTATACATTGAGTCCAAAAGAATTGATTTATCATTTATGAATTTATGAATTTATTGATTTATCATTTATGAATTTTCCTTTTAGATCCTGTAGGAAGTAAAAAGTTACAAATCAAAAATACAACAGTACTGTTATTGATATTTACCCATGCCATTAACTTTAGCAGAGTTCTTTATTTCTTCTTGTGACAGTAGTCTATTGTCTGCTATCCTTTCCTTTCAACCTGCAGAACTCCCTGTAGCATCTCTTGTGGGGCTGGTCTAGTGGTGATGAACTTCCTCAGCCTTCACTTGTCTGGGAATGTCTTAATCTCTCCCTCATTTTTTGAAAGACAGTCTAGTCAGATATAGAATTCTTGGTTGACAATGTTTTTCTTTAAGAACTAGAAATATGTCTTCTCACCGCTTCCTTGCCTTTATGGTTTCCAATGAGAAATCAGCACTTAATTTTATTGAGGATTCCTTGTATGTGACATATTGCTTCTCTCTTGTGGCTTTCAGAATTCTCTTTTAATCTGTCATTCAACAGTTTGGTTATAATATGCTGTGATGTGGGTTTCATTGGGTTTATCCTGTTTGGAGTTCATTGAGCATCCTAGATGTGTATATTCATGACTTTCATTAATCCTGGGAAGTTGTCATCCATTATTTCTTTGAATGTTCTCTCTGCTCCTTTTTCTCTTTTTCTTCCTTTGGGGTTCCCACAATACATACATCATTACATTTGGTGGTGTCCCACAGTTTACTCAGGTTCTGTTTACTTTTCTTCATTTTTCTTCCTTCTGCTCTTCAGATTGGGTGATTTCAATTGTCTTATCTCCAAGTTCACTGTTTCTTTCTTCTGCCAGCACCAATCTGCTGTTGAACCTCTTTAGAGAATTTTAAATTTCTGTTACTCTGGTCTTCAGCTCTGTTTGGTTCCTTTTCATAATTTCCACCTTTCTATTGATATTCTCTATCACTTTCCTTATTTCTTTTAGTTTTTTGCCTATGTTTTCCCTCAGCTCTTTGAGCATGTTTAGGATCATTTTTTTTAAAAGTTTTTGTCTGGTATGTCCCAGATCTGATCCTCCTCATTGGTGGTTTCTAATGCTTTAATCTTCTCCTTTGCCTGGATCATCACTTTGCTACTTTGTATGTTTTGTAACCTTTTGTTGAAACCTGGACATTTTGATATTTTAATGTTTTATCACTGGAATTTAGACTCTGAGGCATCTGTTCCTTAAGCTTGTATCCAGCTAGTGTTGTGATTAAGCTTTTTTGGATTGCCAGGAGCTAACAAAAATGAATAAATAAAAGAAGGAAAAGAGAAAATCCCTTTTCCATTCTTTGCAGATCGACTTGTGCAAGAGCTGTCTTTCAGGGCTTGTCTAGACAATGAGTTTAGAGAATAGCTCCAGGCCACAGCATAGGGGCTGCCCTGGTCCTTTCTGCCCATCTTGTCTTGGGCATGCAAATGTGACTTTAGGAATTCCCTCATTAAAGAATGCAAATGTTCCCTCTTCCCTAGGAAACAGCTTCCTCACAGTCCTGGCACTGCACTGAATGTCCTACAGCCAGCGACCCCTTGTCCCTGGCGGCCTCCTGATGCTCTCTCACAGTGTCTTGTAGGGGAGCTCCGTGAGCCACCTTCTGTGTGCAGGGCAAGTTCTGGGACAGCAAGTCCCCCAGGCCACCACCACGCAGATTGGGCCAGACATAGAAGCTCCCAGTGTGTGCAATAGGATTATTCTGCTCCCTCCGGAATCGGGACAAGGGATCCACTGGGAGTATGACCGGCCCCCTCCTGAGCTGGTGAGGGGTGGGGAAGGGGCCAGCCACGGTGCCCTGAGGTCCTAACACTTTTAAGCAGCCATTTTCTTGATGGGCACTCACCCTGTTACAGCAGTCTTTTAACTCTTTTCTGGAACGTCGAGAAAGATGCTTCTGCCAGTTCTTGCTGGTTATTCAAATCTTCTGTGGGGGGTGGAGCCCTGCACCTTCTCACTCTGCCATCTTGACTGGGGCAGGTGGAGCTGGAGGTCTTTTGCATGTCCCACCGCACCCAGCATGATGTCCACTGCCAGCATGAGGGCTTTGGGAGGTCCCTGGGAGGAGGGAGAGAACACGGAGCACTGGGAAATAAACTCTCACATAGGGTCAGCTGCCCTTGGGTGGGCCATGCCATGCTGTGTGCAGGAGGGGCGGATATGGCCTTTGACCCTGGGCCTGAGCTGGATGCTGGCCCTGACTTCTCTCCTCACCCACACCCGGGAGTAAGGGTTTGGAGAGGAAATGGGCATGAACTTCCTTCCGGAGTCTCTCGGAACGGTGAACCCAGTCACTGGCTAATCAAGCACATACGATGCACTAATGAAATGTCAGTTGAACCATAAAGTGCTTCTTTACATCTATTTGTAGCAGGTCTGGATTTCACTGTGCTAAGTCTTAATTTTATCATAACTGGATTTATTTCTCTCTGAAACTCTCAGCAGATTTTACTTTCTTCTTTTAAGAAAATCAAATCTAGTCACTTTCAGGTAAGCTCAGTAAGGTCCAGGGGTTTCGGTGTCTTTCGGAGAAATGACCAATTTAAGGTCCTTCCTCTCTCTGTTGGTGTCTTTGGGTTGGGGCAGTATGAGGGAGTCCTGCTCTTACGGGCTCCTGGGATCAGCTGGATTGGACCTTCCATGTGATTTCTGCTGCCTCTGCTTCTAGCCCAAGGAGAGCTCCGGAGGCTCACTAGCTCTAGCTCGCTCCTTCCACACGCACACGCACACGCACACAAAGCTTCCAGATGCTCGCCCACCTCACCGCAGGCACTGGTGGGGCTGCCTCGGAACCCCAGACGAGAGAGAACAGCTCCTGACAGCGCCCACAGCTTGGAGCTGTCCTGCCCAACATAAACGATTTCAGGAACTGCAGCATTAGACAAGACCACTCTGGGACCCCAACAGATGAAGACAAAAACAAGCCACGAACCCGCCAGCCCTGCCCAGCACCGCCTCCGCTGGCCAGCGTGAGTGACGGCTGCTTCCCGCCCTTCACAGCTTTAGCCGCTCCGTTTTTCCCACCTCCTGGATGAGATTTAAGAGTTACCTGCTTCCTGACAGCAGCCACCAAATCACACAACACAAGCCCAAGCCCTGTGATCTGTTCTCGCTAATATCCTCTTACCAAGACGCTCTCAGACTCAATAAACCCAACTTTGGTGACCGCAGGTGTGTTGCTGGGGTCTCGGCCGGCGGGCATTGGCAGGTCAAAAGCTTCTTCTCTCCTGTCTCCAAACCTGTTTCCGGGCTCCCTCACCGCCGCCCCCCTCCAGGGTTCGGTGGGGGTGGTCGAAGTCCAGTGTCTACAGCAGTGGTCCTCAGTGGAGCCTGGACTGCCGCAGGCTCACCTGGAACTCTGGGCGCGTTTTTGAGAGTCACATAAATGGGGGTGCTCCTGACATGGAGCGGGCAAGGCTGGGCACGGCAGGACTGCGCACTGACCACGACTCCGTCCGGTGGTCTTTCCACTGGATGTGCATAGCAGTGACAAACCTGCTCATCATGACCTGAGCCTAGAGCCTGCTTCTGTTTTACCTCTAAACACAAAGTGGGTTTTGCATAGTTTGACTATATCTCGGATTTTCCAGGAATGGAGTATTGTGTAAATCAAGGAAAGGCAGCATTCTGTTTAGTTAGGAAATTTCGCCAGGTGGGTCACCATCTCAAACACGTCCACCATCACCGTGTCAACACCGTTCATGGCAGATGTGCCGCCCATTCAGCCTGCCCGCGTTGCGCCGCATGTGTCAGGGGGCACATTTGTGGGGGTCAAGTGCTGACTCCTTCCTTGCATTCTTTTCCCAAGACATGCAGAGAACAGACGTGCTGAAGGACATAGCACTCCTGCACGAGATAAGCTGTCCCTTTTATTTCTCACCTTTTAGAGGATATTATATGTATTTGCTTTTCAAACTTTTTTGTGTAGGTATATATGCTAAGTATGGATTTCATTCCAGGATAACAAAAGGGGCCTTACAAAATATTTGGTATAAAAAGGCAGGGGGTGGGGGTTCTGTGAGGGTGGAGAACCCACACCAGAGCAGGGCAGTTGTGAAAGGAGAGCCCTGCCTCCCCCTCTGCCCCGCCCCCAGCTTTTCCTTCTTAAACCCAGATCAAGCCTTTTGAAGTTAAAAATGGCATTGACCTCTGTGTCCCTCTGGTTTCCCTACAACAAACTCCCTAAACCCCCTCCCCCCTCCTCATTTCAGGGTCAAGATGGGGGGTTGTCCCCAGGTAAACCTGGACCTTGGCTCTCACCTTCCCATCGCCCTTTCCAAGAGCATCTCTTTCTCCTCAATATCCCCACATCTCTGGACAGGGCAGATAAAACCTGGGGTTCCTGGGAGCCCTCGCCACCCCAGTGGGGCTCCCCATTCTCAGGAGACTCCCCAGCACACCCACCTGCCGGGCCCAGCCCCTCCAACCGCCTAGGCGCATGTGAACAGCCCGATCGGCAGTGAGCTCGGGGCCTCGGGTCTTTCTGCGCCGGGAGCCCAAGCGCTGGCCCTGCCAAGCTCGGCTCCTTGGGGGTGTCCAGCCCTGGGTGAAAGCCCTAGACCACCAGCCCTTCCTTCCCTGCCTCGCAGCTGAGGTCTCAGAGCAGCTTAGTTCTGACGCCACGTTAGCCTTCACCCGCTCACCCCTAATTTCCGCCTCTGCGGGGTTTTCCTCACATCATTTTCCCGTGGTTAAGTCGAACCCACACTTAGCCCTCATCACCCCATCTCCTTCCCCCCGAGATCCCCCCGGGGCAGAGAGGGAATGGTGGGGTTATTTCAGCGAATCTCCTGCTGCACCTCCCCCCGACCCCCGTCCCCTGGAAATAAGAGGGCGGCTCACCCTCTGGCAGCACTGTCGCCGCCAGGCCCGCGCACTACACATCTTACCCGCTCGGGCCCACAGCAGCCCTGCAAGGTAGGAGTGTTAGCACCACTGTCAGAAGTGAGGAAACTGAGGCACAGGGACATTGAGTCACAAGCCCAGGCCACAGAGCAGTAGAGCCGAGACAGAGTCCAGGTGTGACCCCAGGGTCCGGGGAGGCGTGGAGCAGGGCGCAGATGGACCCTCCCAACCACCAGCAGCCCAGCTGTGGGGGCCCAGAGGCTCCCTTCTGGGGTTCCTGCCAGTGCGCCAGCAGGGGCAGCTCCTGCGTGCTAGCCGGTCAGTAATTAGCGAGGACTGCTGTGTGTCAGAGCCAGACAGGGCTGGAAACAGCCCCACGGAGCCCTCAGCTTCCAGAAGGGCCTGGGAGGGCACCCCCAATGCCCTGGACCCCCACCCGGATGTGCACTACACGAGCCTGGGTGGGGGATAAGTGCAGCCATCGAGAGAAGTCAAGTGACAATTTTGCACAGCTGTGCTTGGGGATGAAGGTGAAGTGTGCACCCTGCACATTTCTGTGTCTCCTCTCACTTCTGGGGAGCCTGGGGACGCAGACCCCGCTCGCCGTGGAACCTGGGGAGTGGGGGGTGGAATATGGGAGGGGAGCCCCGAGCTTCCCCCAAAGTCCTGTGGGGCCTGGGGCAGGGTTTCTCCAGCAGAGCTCTGCCTTTAGCCTCGCCCAGGAGAGAAGATCTGGTGGTGTCACCTGGGTCGGTATCAGGAGTGTTGAGAACCAGCCCGAGTTGGACCTCAGAGGCACTGACTCACGGAATCCCCAGAAACAAGTCACCTCGTGCTCAGCATCTCTTGCGTCATCTCCATCCCCACTTGAAGATGACGAAACCGCCACACGGGGCCACTGTGGGAAGAGCCTGCCACGTGCCGGCTGCCGAGGGCAGCTGAGCCTTCCAGAGGCCGTGGCTGAGTCTGGAAGGTGTCACTGGCATCGATTTCATTTGACAAGCCGCGCCAGAGAATGGGTAAAGGAATTTAATGGCTGGTATATTTTCAACCTCGTTTAAATTTCCATGACAATGTGCTAGGTTTAAAAGGAAACGCTGTGCCGCTGCCAAATTAAACTCAAATAATTAATACTAATTAATTCTTGCCACAAGTTAGCACAAAATCCTATTGAGCCCAGTTCAGCACTCGAGTTCTCTGTAAACCACTGGCTGGCACGAACGGGGGAAGAGGGAAGCGGCCAAGGGTTTCGCAAACTTCCTTGAGAATTTTGGACATTTTTGGTTCTGGGCCATCAATACTGAAAACCACTGAACTGGGTAGTGGCGGTAGCACCTGCTTTGCATGTATGAGGTCGTGGGTTCAATCCCTGGTACCTTCTTAAAAAAAAAAAAAACAAAAAAAAAAAACCCGCTGAATTATACACTTTCATGGCACGTGACTTCTATTTCAGTAATAAAAATATTTTTTAAAAGCTGAGTGTGCTTAAACTTCTCTTTGTCAATTTATGGACTATAGACAATGCCCTTGACCTTCTGCTTTGAGAATGGAGTTCCAAGTGCTTAGGAAGTGCCCAGGTGTGAGCTGATTTACCTGGCCCCGAGGTGACCTTGGAGGTGCCCTTGTCCCCCGCTGGTGGCCTCTCGGACCACACTCGGGCACACGCTGATGGCGCTGCTTCTCTCTGCTGCCGGGCACTGTGGCCCTCCGGGAGTGGGCACACAGACCCCGGCCCCGCGACCCCGCGACCCCACGAAGCCGCCCCCAGGAGCTTTGCTCTGAGGAGGGAAGGGCCGCACAGCCCCCAGCCCCGCCCAGCCCCAGCGCCCGCTAGAGGGAGCCCACGGCCATCCCAGCTGTGCATCCGCTCACTGCCCCACCGCGGTCCTCACGGGCCTGGGGTCGCCCTTTGCTTTGAGAGCTGCCCTGGAATATGCCCCCAGGCTATCGACAGAGGGTTAGAGAGGGAAGAACCAAGCAGCTGGGTCTGGGGTGGGGGCGGGCTGAGGCACCCTGGAGACTTCCACGGAAGCAGCTCTCAGCCTCGAGCGAGGAAGGGGAAGGGGTGCTGGGGAAACGCACCTGTCACGTGCCTGTTTCCATCCCATCATCTTCTGTGGAGTGAGGCTACCAGCACAAGGCACCCTGGAAAACTAGAATGTTGGAAGGACCGAGAGAGAGTCAAAGATTCAGCACAAACCAAAGGGCTCGGCCCATAAAGCCCGTGGGCACCGCGGGGTCTCGGGGTCCGTGAACGCACAGCCAGCACTCGGCCACACCGCCTCTCGTCTCCCCCAGCCCAGCATCGGGGGCACTTTGAGTGGGGGGCTCGCCCACCTGCATGTACTTCTGAGGGGCCTGGCCTTGCTGCATGTTCCGGAAACGTTCAGTCTTTCTTTGAAGCTGGCCTAACGCGCCCCACACCCCGACCTATCCCAGCTCGGGCAAATGCTTGGCCGGCGGACGCCCCGTGCCGCCCCGTGAGCAAAGGGGCGCCCTCCCTGGGGCAGGCGGCTGTGCTGCAAGGAGGCCCCAGCTCCAGAGTCCGCGTGGGCAACGAGAAGACGCAGGGCAGGGGGCAGCGTGTCCGAGCTGGGTGGGACGTCCTGGCGGCCCCCCCGGGGATAGCAGGAGAGTGAGGGCGGGCACACGGTGGGGCCCGGAGACCCCACCTGCAGCCTGAGCTCTGCTGGACGCACCTGTTTTCATTCTGGAGCTCCTTCGGCCTGAGTTTCCAGGCAGGGCCCTGCAGTTTAAATGGCAGTTTCTAAGGATGCTTTCCAAAGTTTCACATCTATGGAGTCTGGTTTATTGTCTCAGTGACGGCCAGAAGGGAAATGGCTGAAGGGATTCGGTGGCTCTGGGCCCACACGGCAAGGCCGGGGGCGCGGGGGGCGCGTCTCAGGGGAAGGCCGGGGATAAGGGGGTGGGAAGTAAACGGTCAGCTGGTGGTCGGCACTGGTAACCTCAGATGGGTGGAGCGAGAGGATTCAATTTCGTGTCATGAAATACACACGTGTGTACAAGGCCGTGGTTTTACATTCTAATGAAGCTCCCTGGAGCAGCAGTGGGAGGGACTGGGGTTTCGATGGGGGGAGACGGAGGGGCACTTCTGGAGCACAGGACACCATCCGGGGACGGGAAAACCTGGGCGGGAAGACGGGAGGGGACCAGGGCGGGGCGGCGGCACCTCGGGGGACGTCCTCTGCCGGTCAAAGCACCACTCTGACGGGCAGAGCCTGGGTGCCTCGTCGCCTCCCTGCCCCGCGCCTGTGCTCACACTTCCTTCCACAGCCACAAAGACAGACCACTCCCCGCCCAGTGCCGCGTGACCCGGCACCCAGGCCAAGCCCCAGCCACCACCCCGGGGGCCCCTGGAGCACTAAGCACCCCAGAGCCGGGCCTGGAGGCGCTCACCACCGTCATACTCCATACAGAAGACAGACGAGGGACAGGTCCCCTCAGGCCACTTCCGCGACAAAACAGATTCTCCCCCTTTGCTGTCACCCCTTAAGTGTCTTCTTTCCAGGGAAGGGCATGTGCTGACGTGGTCAGAGCCCCCTCCCCCATTAGACAGTCATGGTCTGAATTCTGCACCGGCTCTGAGGCCTTGCCAATTTTAGCAGTTTGGCAGTTTGATATAGTTATGAATTCCAAAAATAGATATCGGATGATGCTTGTAAACTGGTCTGTTCATCTGGGCATGATTAAGTTATGATTAGGGCGTTGACCAGGCCACGTCAGTAGGGTGTTGAGCCCCACCCCTTGGTGGGTGGAGAATCAAAGATAAAAGACATGGCAAAGGACAGAGTTGGAGTTTTCTGAGTTGCAGTTCTGAAGTTGAGTGTTAATGCTGGAGCCTGGGGAAGTAGCACACAGAGGAGCTTGGTCGTGAGGAAGGAGAGGAGGCCCCGGGAAAAGAGACGAGCTGTTCGCCTGATAGTCTACAGCTGACCTTGTGGAGGAACCAGAGGCGCTGAGCCCAGAGAGAAACGGAGCCCCGGGAAGAGAGGAACCCAAGAAGCCTGAACCCTGGCAAACGTCGGCAGCCACCTTGTTCCAACACGTGGCAACAGATTTTGGTGAAGGAAGAAACTTATGCTTTATGGCCTGGTAACTATAAGCTTCTATCCCAAATAAATACCCTTTATAAAAACCAATTGATTTCTGGGACTTTGCATCTCCCCTTTGGCTGACTACTACACCAATCAACTGGTGGCTCTCTCTGACCCTCAGTTTCCTCATCTGTGCAACGGGAATGGTTGTGGCTCTCCAGCTCCAAGGGTGACAGCTAGATGAGATCGTGTATGAAAAGGACTTACACTTGCTACCATGCAAGTGCCCAAGAAATGCTCCTTGTTGGGTTCGTCATCACCATCCGAATCCCCCTTCCCAACCGCATCCTAATCCACGGGAACAGCTAAGAAGGGCAGTGCTCCATTGCGGGGAGGGGCAGGGGCGGAAGGAGAAAACATCCCAGACGCTCCGTCAGGCCCCAGGTCTGAGAGCTGATGTGGTTGAAAGCAAAAGGAGTGAGATGGAAATCTGAAAATAAGGATGCTTTATTTGATTTATGTCACATTTTCATCAATGTCATCTAATTTCAGAAAACAAAGTTTGAATCTGCAAAAAATGCACATAGAAACCTTCTAAGGAGGTAACTACAGAAATATACAAAGCAGGACAGTGGTCTTTAAGACAGACTTAGGATGCCCACGTCCTGGGTCTGCTCAGGGTCGCTGTCCCAGTGGAGCTGAAGTCATTTTTACTGTGTATATGTATATATATATGTATGCGCCTATATATATTTCTCGTATTTATCTACAACAGTGCAGAGCTCTCACAGCGTGCAAGCGTTTCCTAAAGTAACATAGTCAAGTCACTGTAAAGTTACCCATACAGCATTACA
Organism: Cabassous unicinctus; assembly: GCA_029593785.1. NCBI lineage: Eukaryota > Metazoa > Chordata > Mammalia > Cingulata > Chlamyphoridae > Cabassous > Cabassous unicinctus. The sequence goes on along the minus strand of JAQZBX010001178.1, from coordinate 74,943 downwards.
AAAACAGGTATTAGATAATTATATATTAAATATACAGCTATAGCACATGTTTGCACGCTGATTTAAAATGTTACTTGCATTGACTTTTGCTTTGGAAGGAAAGAGAAACATTGAATAGTTCCCAATCAAATAAAAGGTAACAATTCATGACAGATTTAACAAAGAGCAGGTATTGCACCAGTACGTCTAAAAAAGGTTTTTTAAAAAAGAAATAAGAGGATTGGCTACATATATTAGCTATCAAACACACAAGTTCTAATGAAAAAATAATCCTTGTTCACACACTTCCACAAGGGAGCATAGAACTGGAAAAATGGGCTTGTTAGCAGTTTGGACAATAGGATGGTTTGCCATTGCTTAAATTGGCCAACGACGTAAAAATGAGACGTGTGTGATTAAGCTCCGGAAGCCTGTGTTCCAAAGGTCTGTGAAAGACGAAGGTATAAAATAAAAATCGCTACCAGGGTCACTAAACTGCTTTCAGAAAAACCAGGGTGAGCTGACATTCCGGTGAGGCGGCGTGCCGGGATCTCCAGAGCCCCGAGAATCTCGGGCTCCCAGCCTCAAGCCCACGTCACCCATTCCCCTTCAAGGCCCAATTTCAACCAGCAAGAGGACAAACTCAGGGTCCCCCAAAGGGGCACGGGGATGTGGTCACTGCTCCCTCAGCAACGGCTGGCCTGCCCACTCCCGGGCTCCAGCCAATGCCCACTGGGCAGACGCTGCTTTCCTGTAAGCTCCTTGAAGCTGCTGGGCTGCTAGGGGGGCCGCGCACCGGCCGGCGCCTCACTGCGCCCGGGCAGGTGAAGGGGAATGGTGAAGGCCTCGTGCCGTCGCCGCCTCGGGGAAGGGACTCATCTGGGGCACTTGGAGGTGGCCCCCCTGTCGGATGCGCACCAGCAGGGCCTCAGCACCCTTCGCCCCGGCTACCTGCGAGGAATGATGTCATGGAAAATGACCGAGCTGGGCAGAGGTACCAGCAGGTGGCTCACAAACCTTCAAAAACTCAGACCTCACCCTAACAGCCGCGCATGGAAAGCGAATGCCACCTCTAACTGTACACAGGGCCATGTTAAAAGTCACAGGCACAGAGCAGGCCGAAGTGGCCGCACAGACTCCGGCTTCTCCCCTCTCGACTCAGTGCAGAGACTGCTAACAGGGGTGGGAAAACTCCAGCTGAAATAATCAGTTTGAGGTTTGCTATTTTTCATTTACTTGGCTCGGGCTCATGCCTTTTCCATGATCTGGTATTCCCACGGAGGGAATGAGACTGCCCCCCAACAACAGACGCCCACGTGTCGGAGGCAGGTCCCGGGCTGGAAATGGGGGGGTGGCCCTGGGGGTGTCTCCAGGAAGACGGGGGCAGACGACAGGCTCTGCCCTGCGCTGTGGAAGGCCCCCCCAGGCAGCTGCCTGCCTCCCGGGATAGCATGCCCTCCAAGGCGGAGCCCAGGCCCGGCAGGCCCAGCCGTGTTTGAGAAGAAGGAAGAGCACCTTCGTGCCCCTTCCCTTTCTCTCCAGCTCTGCAACGGTCCCTCGTGGTGACCAGCTGCTGCTGCTGCGCGTTGTGCACATAGACCCCAGGCAGGGCGCCTCCTTGGCCCCAGGACACGCTGTGGGAGGCCACACCATGGCTACTCTGAGGGATGATTCCAACCTGGCCCCTGTGACGTGCCCTTATTTAGACAGAACGTAAAAGAAAACTGAGCTAAGGCTAAACCACTTTTGTCTCTCAAAGATAGGGGGAAAATGGGGAAGGCTACGGAATAGTTATAGAGAATTCAGCCTACTCCCAGCAGACGGATGAGCGAGTGTGCGTCGTCGTCACACTTTCTGGGCGAGGCGGACTTTCAGTACAGGCGGAATCGAGGAGGGTGAGAATTAGACTGTGCGATGGGGGTGTGGGGTTTCCCAAACGAGGAGCACACCCATCTCATTGTCTCAGAGCAATTCCCTTGAACAGGACGAGGTCAAGCACAAGCTGGAGCACAAAGCCCCAGAAGGACCAAGGCTGCAGGGGCCGCTGGAGCCAGGGAGGGCAGGGAGTCCAGGGGGGCAGGGAGAGACGGATGGACGCCCAGTGAGCCGGTCAACGCCAACTGCCAGTCCGACTCAGTCCTCACGCCTCTGGTGTCCTCGGATTGTGCGGCCCCCCCGGGCCCCCGGGTGCCCGTCCTGCCGGTCACCAGCCTGGCTCCCTGCTCTGGGTCTCCAGGGGGTGTGGGAAGCCCAGCTGGCGAGCCCCCGCCTGCGCCGCCCCCGCCCTCTGAAGTCCGTGCTGCGGGAACGTCTGCGCGGCTGAGGCTGGGTGAGCTCCTCCCGGTCCTGGGTCCCGTCCATCTCGGGAGCCAGCACCTCGTGAAGGACCTCCTCCAGCGCCAGCTGCCTCTAGAGAGCAGGGCTGGAGAGACAGATTCCCCCGAGCCAGAGCCACCGATGAGCACGTCCCTCTTGCCGGGACGTGCCTGCCCAGTAGAGACCACTGCGCGGGGGAGAGGCCGGGAAAGAAGGCACGGCTCAGCGCAGTGCGCCTGCAGGTGCCACCACCTTCACGTTACAGCTGCGACGGCCCTTTTCCCCTGGCCTCTAGTGTTTGAGGTCACGGCCAATATTAGCAAAGCGAGGCAGGAGGAAACGGCGAGGAACCTGGGAGAGTGGAGGGCAAATCCAAACCTTAAAACAAAGCTCAACAGAAGACAGGACACCTACTGAGAGAGAAATGTTATTGCTGACAGGCGGGTGTTAGACTGGAACTAAGTGACAGATCGGAGCTCTTACTAGACATACAGGAAGTATATTCAAAATACAATCGAAAAAATCAATTGTACTTAGTAACTCGAGCAAATCATTTAAAGCAGTTAACACTGAACGCAAGTAAAAAGTTTTATATAAAATATTTTATTAGCACTCTTTATTTCTTAAAAGAATCTAGCTCTATATTCATACACTCTGTACTGGCCCCCATTGGGCTGATTTGACTTTTTGTCACATCCTAATTGAGCTGGCATTGGATAAATGCCTTCACGAGATCTGACAGACTTTTACCATCTGCACCATATTCATGAAACGAAAGAACTTTGTCTTTCCTTCCTGGGGAAAGGATGATTGAAGGCTTAGAAGCTGGTATTCTACTGTGACCAAGGAGATACCAGAGAGCAATACTATTAAACACACACCTGGAGCAAGCCTGCGTGTGTGCACGTGCGTGTGTGCATGTGTGTGCATGTGTGTGCACATGTGAGCACATGCACACCCCAGCCCTCTTTATAGTGGGCTGGTCCGCAGACACGGTGTGTTAGGAAACCAAGACCAGAGCAAGGGCAGAGGAAGGCACTGCTCCAGGGAGCCGAGGCGTCGGATCCGTGCCCCAAACCTGCCCACGACACCCTTCTCGTGCATCAGGGCTCGGCAGGTGAGGGGTGAGGGGCAGGACCACGTCCCTTCTCAGCCATCTGGTGTTAGTGAGCACAGAATGAATGGCTGAACTTATAACGACTGAACTAGTATTGCACTCACAGCTCACCAAGCATTTCCATGCACAGTTGTGCGTTATGAACAGAAGGCAGCACAGGAAAGCAAAGAGCACAGGGACCTGGGGGTCAGACCTGGGTTTGAATTCTACTCTGGGACCCTGGGGAAGTCGCAGAGCCTCTCCCAGGCTCAGCGTTCTCCATCTGCAAAATGCTGTGGCTTTTCCTATTCAAAGGGTCATCGAATGATGTCTGCAGCCGAGACGGCACCTCCCCGGGGTGTTCCCTGGCCCACCTGCACAGCTCACCTGCCACCCCGCCCTCGGGGCGAGCCCTGTGAGGCCCCACAGCAGAGCGTCCTCCCCACTGAAACCCCAGTGCCTGGCTCAGCACCGGGCATGTGAGGATGGGTCAGCAAATACCTGCCGAGTGAGGAAATGAAGGAAGGGATTCATCAGGCACCCAGCACAGGGCCTGGAGCACTCAACAACCAAACATGCTCGATACACGGAAACTCGTATCTTTAACCTGCTCAGTGAACAACAAAGGTGATTTCTGCCTCGTGGGTACAGTCTGTCCCTGGCCTCCTGGTGATGCTTTTCTTGGGTCTGGAAAATGTCTTTTTTGTGGGTCTCTAAGATGAGTTTTCACCTAGAAGCTTTATATCCCATTTCCTGGTCCCTTACTCAGAACCCAGCATCCACTCTCTGGAATGTTTCCACAGGTTACTTCTCATGTGGAGAGTTTCCCACTGCACCTACAGGGGAACCGTTAAAGAATTTGTCTAGTTGATATTCAGCAAGGGTAGAAGAAAGGGAGGCAGGAAATACTTCCCTGTGGGCAAATATGAAGGCCTACAGACACGGGGCTGGCAGCAAGGCTCCCAAGCCAGACCTGAAGCTTCCTGGGCATGTGGCTAGAAGTCAATGATGGGGAGCGGGTGTGGCTCAGGCAGTTGAGCGCCTGCCTCCCACATGGGAGGTCCCGGGTTAGGTTCCCGGTGCCTCCTAAAAACAAAACGAAACAAAAAACAACAAGCAAACAAGTGAAAAAACCAACTCGGGGAGCTGACGTGGCTCAGGGGTTGAGTGCCAGCTTCCCACATACGAGGTCCTGGGTTCAGGCCCCAGCACCCGCTACCTCTCCTCCCTTTCTCTCTTGAAAAGTTTCCCCTAAAGGTGACATTCTTTGGACTTCCACGTTTTTACCCCACTGACAACTACGCAGGCCGTGCATCTTTTATCCAGGTTTTCATCCTTATCTAAGCGAAGAAACTCGGTCAGAGATGAGAGGAATATTGGGACCGTTATCTACAAAACTTAAGAGGATTAGATTTGGGAAGGTGGCCTGGGTTTAAAGTCCAGCAAATGGAAGAGAGCACATCATCAAGTACCCCTTAACCACGACCAGTTAGGGGGCAAAGTCAACAAATTACTTCCATGTTGTATTAGGCCATTGGGATAAGGTAGTTTATCCAACTCCCTAAATTAGAGAGGAGGAGGAAGTACCTGGAGATTCTAACAAAAGCACTTACATAAATGCTGCCAAGGATTTACGATGAGAACACTCGGACCACGGGCACCCGCTGACACTGGAGGAGAGGCCCAGGCAACCCAGGGTCGACACGCCGTCACCCGGCATGACCTAAGAGCTCCCTCTCTTCTAGAAGCGTGGCCAGCAGTGACCTCGAACACTTGCTACACTCTAACGTAATTGAAAAGCAACCCTGTGTACTTTGCATAGAGCTTTCCTTCCAGCAACCCAACAGCTCTGGCATCCCCCAAGATCCGCTCCTGGAGAGGACTCCAATTTGCTCTTCACCTACAAAGGAAGGGATATAATCTGTCCAGAGTGGAAAATGGAAATACAGAAAGCACGAAAACCTAGGAAATAATTCCTGCAGAGAGCTGAGGTGCTTTTGGAACCTAGATCTTAAAGTTACAGGAATCTTCTAATCCCGTGGTTCTGGGGAGAGATGAAGCCATGTTTGGGACAGAAAAGGTCAGCCTGACGGGGTGCAGTCCTGGCACTTCTCAGGACCACAGTCTCACAGCACTGGCCCTCAGCCGGAAAGGCTCGCCCAGAGGGAAAGAGGCCTTCGAATAGTGACCTTGGCCCAGATCATTCTGGGGAAGGATCAAGGACCTAGTCTCCCTTCCCATTCTCTATTTTGCCAGGCTGTTCCTAGGTAGGTTTTCTCTGTGGGTGATTTTTACAGGCACATCTATCTTGAAATTAAATGAAGACTTTTTATAAAGGCTAATTTTGACCCTGGAGAGATTAATTTGGAAGGCAATGCCATATTTGTACAAAACAAGAAACATTGTAATTTAATACATCTCAATTGAGTCCACTAAAAAAAAGGTCTAAGAGTGAAAAAGGAATCTCTAAGCATCTGCAGATCAAATCAGGATGTAAGTAAAATTTTAACCATTTTCCTTCTCTTAAAGTAGGAGAGAAGAGCTGCAGGGACACAGCCAGAGCAGAAAATGGCTTTGAGGTGATCAAGCGCCACTGTTTACAGAAGAGGAAACCGAGGCTCAGAGAGCTTAACTGATTTGCCCACAAAAATACAATCTTTCCTTAGGAGACCCTGATTCTAGGATAATGGTATCCCAGAAGGAGAAAATTCCATTTTCCTAAAAATGGCCTTCTTTGGCCAGAATCACTTCCCACCCTTGTAGTTAAACCGGTTTCTGGGCAGCTGGAGAGCATGCAGGCAGCCCGGTTAGGGACTCACAGGTGGCTGACCATGCAGATGTGGCCATCGTCCTCTACAGGGACTTGCCGTATGTGCTCAGGTCCCTGGAAAGGAGGCTCCAGTCTGAGGACACACCAGTCTACACGAGCCCAACACTTGGGAAGCTGAACAGCCAGGCGAGTTTAGGGCTGGGGCAGCATTCCTTTTAGATGGTGTAGCTGAGATGCCGCCAAGACCAGGCCTGGAGATAAAATCACCCACAACGCCAAGTGCACTGTCTGATGAAGCCAGAAACACCTCTGCCACACTGGAAGTCAGCGCCGGTTTCCTGCAAAGGTCTTGGATTCTCATGAGATCTGCCAGGAGCCTCCCCTCTTGTACCTTGAGCTCATCTTTCACCAGCTCCAACCTCAAGGCTTACACCTGGACATTCCCTAAGCCCAGCTTTCCTAGGGTCAGTGGAGGTAGTTGACATGACATACAAGGAAAGAAAAAATGTTTTTACAAAATTAACAAGGTGGATCTTTTAGAAAATTTTTAGGCAAAATTATGGTGCTCAGAAAATTAGAAGGAAATAATATATTTTGCTTAAAATAAGAAGCACATGACAAGTAAAAGACTTTGAGAGAGTTGATCAGTTTCAGCCCACTGCTTGTTTTTTTTTTTATACCTTTCTAAACTCTCTGCTGGCTTAGTGCTGATGGTTTCAGTCTGCACCCAATCTGGAACTTCCATTTGGATCTCTCCCAAGCTCTGCCAAGGACTGGCGCAGTGATTCAGCCAAGCTCCTTCTATCTCTAAGCAAAGTCTGTTATTTACCCTGAATAATTTTCTCCAAGTACTAAAAAGTTACAACTTCTTAAAAATGAATGAAATTTATAGACTTTTGGCTTGGAAAGTGGCTTCTCATTGGAAAAGAGACAGGAAAGCTGAAATCATGAAAAACAGGTCATAAAATGGAATCACTCCACACTTCAACTTTCTCGCCCAAGACACCTGGCTGCGCAGGTATCACGTGAGAAGGTGCTTGTCGTCCCTCACCCAGGACGCAAGTTATCTGGTCACAGGAGGGACTTTTCCAAGGGAGTCTCTTGTCACCAGCTGTGTTGCAGTTTTCAACTCTGCCCTAGTTGTGGTGGTGTAAATTTTGCATGGAAAAAAAAAAACTTTCTATCTCTTCTTCCTAGTTAAAGCTAGAAAGGGTGATGGAGAGAAGACCCAACCCAGCTGGGCGGAGAAGGTGACCACGAGCCACCCACACGCCCGACATGGTCGCCAGAGTTGGGTCAGAAGAGTCCGCGTGACTGGGCCCAGCCGAGCCAGCACAACTCTAGACGTGCCCTCGGCCTCAACGTCTACGTTTTCACTCTGCTCCACTTGGGGGCTTTACCTCTCGGCCCGGATTTTGTACCTCAGGACAAAATAGGCAATGAGGCGCAGGGAGATGAAGAAGATCCCCAGGACGATGAAGTCCAGGTAAAGCTTGGCGTTCTCCACATCGAGTTCTCTCAAAATGGCCTCCGACTTCTGAAAGTGGCACGTGTCGTCGATGTCGCAGTGGAGGTCTTCGCGGTCCAGGCCGTAGATGGAGAGGATGACGCCCTCAAAGCCGTACCTGAGAAGGAAAGCACGAGGCTGAGGGAAGACGCCCACCTGGCCAGCTGACCAGCAGCCCCGGCCTCCCCCGCTCCCTGCCGCCATGTGCTGCGGATAAAATATTATTTTCCCATCTCTGCAATTCTCAGCCTCTCTTTCTTTCTAACGGCTCAACAACTTCTAAGATAAACGGTCAACAGCTTGACTATGTTTGGCTTCCTCCAGAGCCTCTGACAAAAACCACAAATTCCAAGAAAAGTAGGTATTCATTCAGTGGTGAAATGAATTGAAAAATACTTTGATTACTTCTGCTATTACATCGCTTTAAAACGTTAGATATTATAAAGGGCCTGTGAGCATTCCAAGGACTCCAGAGCATTTAAATAAAACATTTCTCTGCCATTTATTGTCCTGTTCCAAGTCCTGTCTTGTTAGAGCAAGAACACGGATTTGGAGAAGCAAGCGCTTGGTCTCTGATTTCCTGCCCTGGAGAGCACACAGACTGCCAACGCCCTGCACAAAGGCTTTGTTCCGATTTTGTTTTTTCCGAACAATATACCTGGGTCTGAACTGACATTCTAGAAGAGAAGTACTTGTTCCCAATGTCGGATCTCGTGTGTCACGTGGAATCTCCACAGCTGGGGGAGAAAAGCCCTCGAGGTGGATGCTGCCCATTGGGGCCCAATGTGCCCAAGGAGCCCTGGGCAGAGAGCAAGGACCTGACAACCCCATGCCCCAGGCACTGGATATTCTTGCTCAAAGATGCTAGGATGTTTCTTAGCCTTTCCCACTGGATTTCTCATTAAGGTTTCACAGACTCCCCAGAATCTTGGTTTAAGCACTGTTCCTCTCAGAGACCACTGGAACTTAGCCAAAGGAGTGGTTTCTGAAAGATGAAAACATCGCACCGTGAGGCAGCTCTCGCAAAGGGCCAGGTGACAGGAGCACGCGCCAGGTGACAGGAGCACGCCGCGGCTCCTTCAGGGCCGCAATCACTAGGTGATCTTGCCCTGGGCACTGGCTGGGAGCCCTGTACCCCCAAAAGCATGCTCTTAAACGGAATCAATTTATAGGGGTGTGAACCCTTGTAGGTAGGGCCTTTGGGTGAGGTGACATCAGTTAAGCTGTGGCCCAGCTCCGTCAGGATGGGCCTTAACCCTATCACTGATAGCCTCGTAGGGAAGGTCACAGAGGGAGAGGAAGGGAGAGCAGCCAGAAGCTGGAAGTCAGCAGAACCCAGAAGAGAAGGGAGAAGCCAGGTGAGGCCGCCATGTGCATTGCCAGGAGATGGAAAAGCCGAAGACCAAGGATTCCCCCGGCAGCCAGCCCCAGGCACCCCAGTCTTCTGGGAGAAAGCATCGCCTTGCTGACACCTTGATTTTGGACTTCTCCTAGCCTCAAAACCGAGAGCCAGTAAATTCCCGTTGCTGAAGGCAACCCATTGCACAGCATTTGTTTCGGCAGCCAGGAGACTGAAACACCTGGTCTTCATGTGTGTTGGTGAAGGTGGGGCATGTCAAGGAAGAGGTGAAAGCCGACGGCACCCTCAACTTCACGTCCGCGTGTAGCCGACGGCTGAGAAGCGGCCTGGCAATGCAGTCCCCGGGTTATGAACAAACCGCTACCTGACGTAGGACACGTAGGACATCCACTGCAGGTACGCTGGGATGGTGTCGAAGCTGACGAAGAAGCCTGAGAAGAGGAGGACGGGGATGGCCGTCACTGGGCCCACGAACGTCGCCACCTGGGGACACACGGAGAACTTATTTTGAGGGCACAGGTGGGAGGTTCCACCCACCTGCTTTCTCAGGGGGTCCCTGGAGGCCAATTTCCACAATTCTCTACTCACAAGCAGTTGGAAAGGCTGTGTCCTCAAAAGGACCGGAGTTTTAAGAGGAGTGAGTTGGCCAGGAAGCCTGCTGAGAAGCAGGCCGCTCCCACCTTTTCAAGCTCACGTGGCTCTCCTCCCCAGCTGGGGGGCTTGAAAAGCAGGGTGGTGGCAGGGCCTTTTCTGGGAATAATTATTGAGTGTGCTTAATAGGCAGAGGGTATGACTGTCCCCCCAAGGAGCTGACAATGAAGCGGCACTGTCATAGTTGAAGGGGTCCCTGCATCTGGAGGCCCGGGCAGCTGTCTCCCCTGCTGTGACACCATAGCCTGCGCATGCGGGAGACCCACGGGCGGGAGACCCATGGGCGGGAGACCCATGTGCAGGAGAACTCACGGGTGGGAGAACCCACGGGTGGGAGACCCATGTGTGAAAGAACCCATGGGTGAGAGAGCCCTGTGCAGCTGTGCGTGTGTGTTGCATGTGTGTGTGCCTGTGGGGGGTGTGGGGGGGTGTCTGGTCTGTGTCTGCGTGTGGTATATGGGTGGGGGGTTGTGTGGTGTAGGATACAGATGTGTCAACAGGGGCCCCAGACACCATGCTCCCAACACGCGTGCATCCCTGAGGGAAGGCTGACCCCTGCGCCAGGGCAGGCGGGGCCAGGGAGGGATGGAGACAAAGCCTGCAGGTGTGAGCCGCTCGCTCTCAGCCGGAAACCGCGGTGTCCTGAGTGCGGCTGACGGTGGTGGGCAGGGGCCGAGGGGGGCACGCAGCCTCCAGGGCCAGAGCGTGAGGGACCTGGCACCCTGTGCCCACACGGGCAGGATGCGCCCTGCGGCCTGAGGGACGTCCAGACCGTGGCTTGGAGAGGAGGGGTCAGAGCAGAAGAAGCGGGTGCAGGAAGCCGGCAGGCAACGCTGGCACCAAGTCAGGCTGCAAACGCCTGCAAAATGCCCGCATATACCCTGCCAGGGCTGGAGACAGATGGACCAGAGCAACCCCTGCCCTGACGTCAGCGGCAAAGGGGCAAGTGTGAGGTGGGTAGAGGCGAGGGAGCGCCCGCCTCGGGGCCTGGAGGGCACCCCTGAGAGCATGGGCAGCCCAGGCAGGTGCAAGCCCAGCTGCGCCTGGGTGGCCACGGCCAGCTCAGGAGGCCTGGAGACACCTGCTTGCTTTCTCTGTGAGGCTCCCGTGGCTTTCTCTGTGGTCTCTGACTCATCACGAATATTTCCTCCTCTGTGCAGGGCTCCCCTAGACTCTGCGAGGGGGCGCTTCTGGGGGATAGGGCAGTGTGGAAGGAGGAGCGAGGTGCTATTCCCAGGTGCCTGCGGGGGGCTGGCACGGCTCAGAGAGCCTCACCTCCATTCATATTAGCTCCCTGTCCGCTAGCAGGTCAGGGAAGGAGGCCCTGGAGGATACGTGGTTCACCTGGCGTGGACAACGGAGATGGAAACAGGGAAGCCATCGCACCCAGCCTGGGAGTGGGGGACTAAGGCACAGGCAACTCACCAGAGGCTTTGCTTTTTAAGGAGAGGATTGGCCTGAGGGCCACGTGATGGAGGAAGGCATGAACAGGGATGCATGTGCGTTTGGAACATTGGGGGTGGGACCGGGAGACTCTTGAGGTGGGAAAGGGGGCGAAGGGCTTGTAGAGCCCCAGAGCATGCGTGGAGAGGTTCAGGGCAGGAGGAGGCAGCATCTCGGGGAGGAGACCGTGGCACCGAGTCCTGCTGGGGCAGCAGCCCCTGTGGCATCAGGCCAAGGAGGGGCAGGGAAGCCCACCCAGCCCTTGGCCGGTACCTGCAGGGAGGTGGAGGCAGCTCCGATGAGCAGCCCCAGCGACTGGGCCACGAGAGATGTCATGGTGCCCAGGGCGGCAAAGAGGACGAACCGGACGGCGTCGGATGGCTGTGACGTCATCCAGTAGACGATGCTGCAGTAGGCGACGGGGAACATGACCTGGGGACACAGCGGCCGTCACGCACAGGCCTTGGCCGGCTCACCACGGGCAGGTGGCCGAGGCCCCGACAACCTCTTGGAGCCTCTGGGCAGCTGGCACGTCCCGCAGGGTCCCCGCTGGAACCCGCTAAGTCCGGAAAGGCCAGCCCTTGAGGGAGCGGGGCCCTGCCTCACGCCTCTGCAGGGCCTGCCCACGGAAGCCGGGTTTCCCACCCCATCCCCTATGGCGGAAACGGAGTCCTGCCGCCCTTCCAATCACACCCCCTTTGAGGACGCACCTGAAAGGGGACGTCGGCCATGGTCTTGGCCAGGTAGTAAGCCTTCAGGCTGTACCAGTAATTCAGGTGCTCTCGCAGGAAGACTCCCATCTCGAGGGGAACTGGAGGAGCGGGAAAATGAGAACGTGGGGGTGAGAGCAAACGTCCCCACAGGGCGGCCTCGGGCCGAGCGCCCCCTAAGCCTGTCTGGCCTGCATCGCCGTGGGCCTTTCAGTACGAGAGGACGCCGAGTTGGGGGAGAATTGGGGGAAACCCATCAGCAGAGCGTTGCCTGCCCACAAAGTCGTACCTGGGCCATCTTAACACCTGGTCTATGCGACGCCTTAAGCAGTAGAATCTGGGAGGCTCCCGATGAGGGCACCTTTCAGAAATTCCGCCCCCCAGCCTTCCCACCGTGCCTGAACATCCTCCACGAGCTAATCAAGGCATTCCTTTGGCTTAAATGCTGCAGTTTCTTGTCTAACGGCAAGATTTGATGATAGCTACGTCCGTCAGCACAGATGGTGTTCAAAAACCCAGCCATGAGTTTCCAGAAAACTCCGACCTCAGCCCCCCTTCCTGGTGGGAGTTCCGGGTGGCAGAGAAGGGGCACCGGGGCCGGTCACTCACACGTGAGCACGGTGGGCATGAGGGCCGCGAACATGAGGAAGAGCATGGAGAAGAAGAGGAAGCCCGAGTTGCTCAAGACCTTCTTCGCCTCGTTGCCTATCCCCAGGTAGAGCAGGCCGATGAGCAGGCCGATGCCGATGTGGGAGGTGATGCGCAGGTGCGTCAGGACCTGGGGAGGCACGGCTCTTGGTGCACATTCTGGGGCCGGGCGGCCACACACACGGCAAGGCTGAGCCTGCCGAAGCAGCAGTCCCGCGCTCTGCACCAGCAGCTCCTAGGCCGCAGCCTGCCCCTTCCCCTCCACAAAACAGGCCCCAAACGTGGGACCAGTTCAGTACACATGAACACGCATGCACGGATACATGTGCACACACACGTGCACACACACATACACGTACACACATACATGTACGCACATGTGCACACATGCACACACATACACGTGCACACATGCACGCACACACCCTATACACACATGCACACACGCAGGCACACATCCTATCCACACACGTGCGCACATGCATGCACACATCCTGTGCACACATACATGCATGCACGAACACACACACATACACGTGCACACATGCACACACACATACTAATCTCACACGTGCACACATGAACACACAGGCAGGATTGTGTTACTGTTCAAACAGAAGGAATTGTCACCCTTTGTCAAATTTCTTTCCAAAGTGAAAAACAAATACGAGCTGTCTATCCAGCAGAGTGGACATGGGGAGGGAGATAAAGAATAGGTCTATCAAAGGCACACAAAATAGGCCCGAGGCCCCGAGGAGCAGTCAGCCCCTCCTGGGCAGGCTGGAAGACTGCCCCCTGGGAACGGCAGACACTTATTACAGCTCCCAGCTATTTACAGCCCTTGAAAACGACTACACAACTCCACCTGCCCACCTGCCACCTTCCTGTAGGAGTATATGCTCCCCCACTCCCCTGTGGCTTGGCCACCTGACCTGTCTGGGCGGTGGATCATGAGTGCAAGAGACAATGCACACTTCCAAGCAGAAGCCTTAAGGGCTGCCACTTGATTTCTTGCTTGCACTTTCCCTTTGCCACAAGAAAGGCATGTTGGGATCAGGGTCATTCCTTCTTTCTGGGTCCCCGAACGAGAAGACCCATGCAGCAGAGCCACATCCAATCCATAGCTGCCAAGATGTAACACAAAGCAAGACATAAATATTTATTGTTCTAGACACTGATATTTTGGGATTGGTTGTTACTGCAGCATAACAGTATGAAAACTGACCACTACAAACAAAGGAAAATCAGTCTGAAAGTTCAGTCAGGATGAGTAAATCAGAAAATGGGCCAACAGCTTCTTTTGGTGTGAGAGTATATTTTAAAACAACCTTACCGAATCCCTCATGATGCTGACGAAAGTCCTTTTGAAGAGGATGCAGAACTGAGTGAGGCAGCTGGCGGAGAAGCTGTGGCAGCCTTCCATGGAAGTAGAGTCCTGAGGACACACCCAAGAAGGGAGAAGGGGTGAAACTCAAGCCTGGGATCCACTTCAGTTCTGCTCAGAACGCGCTCTCATGCATCAGGGTGCAAAATGCAGCATGCAGCTCTTCCCCGGGCGGCCTGGGGGTTTGCATTACCTTTCTGAACCCCTTTAATCGTTTTGCCTGCTTTACCTCTTCAGAGGGCCGGTGCCAAAGAAAAGGGTTCACCTCGGCATCACCCCCGAGTTCCCTCTTGTAGTCCGAGTCGCACATGCCCTCCCGGACGGCTCTCACCAGACGACTGCTCTGGTCGCCGTATTCGCCAGACGCAACCTCCATGACTGCACAGAACACAGAAGACAGGGTCAGGCCCGGGGCCCCAGGACAGGTGCACTGAGGTGGCCGATGTGCAGGGAGAGCCACTCTCGCCTTGCAGCAAGACACACGCAGGGTAGATTAAGCGACCACACAGATGCTGCGCACCGAGCATAACGGTATGGTACTGTGGTGGTTTGAAGCTGTAGGCACACCAGAAGCGCGTGTTCTTAGATTTAATCCGCTCCTGTGGGTGGGAACCCGCTGTAAGTAGGGCCTTTCCATGAGGCCACTTCAGTGAAGGTGTGGCCTGCTATTCAGGACGGGTCTCATCTTATTACCAGAGTCCTGTATAAGCAGAGTGAATTCAGACAGAGGGAGCAGCCAGAAGCTGGACATCAGTGGAACCCAGAGGTGCCACCTTGTGCCTTGTCATGTGACAAACTACGGACCAAGGATCCCCGGCAGCCAGTCCCAGAAGCCACAGCCTTTGGGGAAAAAGCCTCACCTTGATGGCACCTTGATCTGGACATTTTTCTAGCCTCAAAACTGGAAGCTAATAAATTCCCACTGTTTAAGCTGAACTATTTCATGGTATTAGCCTCAGCTGCCTAGGATGTTGATCATTTATTAAGCAATGTTTAGGCTCTAAAACCAACATCAAGGCTATTTATCAGGAAACAGAAAGTGCAAGTGTGCGCTTTGATGCCAGGGAGTTTGAGAAGTAATTTTTCATGCATCTGTGAATTCACACATCCATCCATCCAATATTGGTTGGATACGCTATGGGCAAGCATCGTGGATGGCGCAGGGGAGGTGGGTGGAAAGAAAAAGCAGGACTCCTGCTTGAGGAACTCGCTGTTTGGGGGTGTGACTGATGGGGAGCGCCTGTGGCGGGGGGCGTGCTTGGCCCCCTGGTGACTCCGAGATCATGAGGACCTGACCTTCCTTCTACCTTCTCCCCGTCTGTCTGTCCTCTCATCCCCACTTCCCTCCACATCCTGGGCCCCTCACTTCAATAACAGTCTTGCTAATACCCAAGGCCCCTTGGACCCCTGGTCTCTTCATTACACCTTCCTGGCAACACCGGCTACCTGCTCTCCCCAAGTGTGCACCAGGGCAGCGGAAGCCACCACCAGGACACACTGGTCCCCTAAGGGCATTATCCTGAGTCCACGGGCCACATTCTGTTCCCCCGTCCCTCCAGCCCACGAAGGCTCTCACCTCCTCGCAGGCTTTGGGTCCCTCTTCCCCTGCTCAGGAGCACCCCATTACCACTGTTATGGGTTGAAGTATGTCCCCCAAAAAGGCATCTTGAAGTCCTAACTCCCAGTTCCTTATTTGGAAACAGGGTCACTGCAGATGTAATTAGTTAAGACGAGGTCATGCTGGGGCAGGGTGGGCCCTTAGTCCTAGCTGACTGGTGTCCTCAGAAGAAGGGGAGAAGGCCGAGGACAGAGGCAGAGACCAGCGCCATGCAGCTGGGGGCCGCGGGCACCGAAGCCAGCCACCAGCGCAGGCTGCAGGAGGCAGGGGGGAGCCTCCCCTACGGGTTCTAGAGGGAGCGGCCCTGCCCACATAGACTCCAGACTCCTGCCTCCAGCACCGGGGGCAGCACAGTTCTGTTGTCTTAAGCCCCCCAGGGAGTGGCCCTTTGTTACAGCAGCTGCAGGACACTAATACATTGCTGTCCCTTCTTCCTCGCCTGGACGAGGCACAGCTGTGAGCTGGCTTCTTCCCATCGGCATTTTTTTTCAGGAAGCACGGGGACCTCGTGCATGCGAAGCAGGTGCTCAACCACCGAGCTACTCCTGCTCCGCCGCCTCAGCTTTAAGTGGTTCCCGACTTCCCTCCACACAAAGCCCTCATCCCCCTCCCCCTGCCCCGCACCCTCCCGCCTGTTCTCAGCCTAGTCTTTGTTGGTGGGAAGCCTGGTGGGAAGCACCTCCCGGGCAGCGTCTTGAATAGAAAGCGAGGAGTCCTGGGAGCAGCCAGGCCAGATGCTCTCTAAGAAAACAGCTGAGCGAGGATGAGCAATGGCAGGAGGAGGGCGTGATGACAAGCGTGTGGCTGGGGGGTTAGGGGTGGGGGGTGCACCCAGTGGTCTGGGTGAAGGCAAGAGGGAGGCCAAGGTCCCCTGGAGAACTGGCACAGGAGGGCACCAGTCACAGACGCAGAGAGGAAGGAGCAGCGGGTGTGACGGGCGGGAGGGCGCTGGGTTGGAAGAGGGGGCAGAGTTTGTCAGAGGTGTGGGGTAGCGGGAAGCAGGGAGGTGGGCGCCAGGACACGGATCTGGTGGTCGCCGGCGTTGGATGTGGGGGGCATGGACCAAGCAGAGGGCAGAGCAGGAGCCCTGGGCAACAGGAGCGTGGAGCTCGCTACCTCAGGGGCACTGCGCAAGCGGGGGTCACTCAGAGCGGAGGCGAAGCGCCGAGGCCAGCCCACACGGGGGCTTCCACCGCAGGGGACACTCGGTGAACCTGGCCCCCTTTCCTTGTAAAATGTTCTGTCAAAATTCAAGTCAGCGCTTCAACAACTCCATGAAAGAGCTGCCTAAAGCAAAATGTAATACTATTCCAACCTTCTCTTCAGAAATAACTTCCCTGAAGGTGGGGTCTTCACACAGAGCAGTGCCAGCACACCCTGTTCCTAACTCAGCGTCCTCTGTCGAAGCTTCCAGAGGATTTTACCGAGAAGAAAGGAAAGCCCTTTTTCTCTGTTCTTGAAAGTTCCACCACAGGATGGCACTTGAGCCATTGGGGGAAAGAGTCTGGGACATCAGGTAAGAGTGGAAACCCACAAAGAGTAGAAGAGGCCCCCCTTCTAGCTAGCCAAGGCTCCACTTACCAAAATCGGCTGGGTTGTGGTAGGTCGGGCAGCTCAGCCCCAAATCCCTCAGATAAGGAACAAGATTTGAGACTTTGCCCCGGTACACACATTGCCCTTGACTGAGGACATAAAGCTGGAAAACAGAAACAAAAGCAGGAGAGGAAGCACATGGGCTGCTCTGCGGGGAAGCCCCACCCCGCAACGGCAGCCCCCGTCACTCCACCCAGGCCTCCCTCTCGGTAGAGCTCTGAATGATCCCCGGGGTCTCCCGTGCCGCTCAAAGGGAAGCCTGAGGGGTCTGCAGGGCCAGGATCAAGTTATTACATTTCTTTCTTCCTTTTTTTTTGGCAGCTTAGGAAAGATTTTGGAGCTATCCACATTTCATCTCCTTGAAGTTTGTTTGCTCACAATGATATCCAAACCTAAGATTTCTAAAATGGATGACACTGCACAAATGCCATGCCCTGTCACTCAGTTCTGTAGAGCAGGTGTTTCTCCATTTCAACAGGGAGGGGACTGAATCTCAGCAATGTTGGGGGCTTGCCCAGGACCCCCTGGCCCCTGTGGCTAGGAGGGGGGCCGTCCCTGCCACGCCCCCTCCCCCAGCACCCTTAGCTGCTTACAGTTCCGAGTCTCATAAAACACAACCCTTAAGGCCACTCAGAAGTGGAGATGCCCTGTGAGCACCCCGAGGCAGGGCATCCCCGGGATTTGGTCTAATCTGGGCTAATCGCGGCCGAGCAGGACGCCCAGGGCAGGGGGTTCTGTGTACCTGGTCGAAGAGCTCGAAGAGCTTGGCGCTGGGCTGGTGGATGGTGCAGATGATGGACCTCCCGCCCTGCGCCAGCCCCTTCATCAGCGACACCACCTGGAAGCAGGAGGAGCTGTCCAGGCCGCTGCAAGTCAAGGGGCACCGTGAGACCCCGGGCTCCAGGGGGACCCAGGAAGGCACTGTGCCCCTGGAGGCTTAGGGCCGAGCCTGGCTCCCCATGCGCCCCCGGGTGCCGTGTGGGGGGCGCTTCACTCCTGACGAGAAGGGAGGGGCCCGGCCGTGCTGGCTGCGGGACCCTGGGCGGAGGGCGGAGGACCCCCGTCTCGGCACCGCGGGCGGCGGCTGTGCCTCTCAGCTTAGGGACCCTGAGGCTCGGCCCCGCCCCGCCGTGGGGTCCAGGGACACACTGCCAGCCACAGAGTGCGAAGTCTGGCCGGCACTCAGCTGCATCGATGTCCCCTGAGCACAAGCCTGGGCCTTTTCCGGGATGCGGGGCCCCGAGGCCTGTGGTATCCGGGAGGGTCCTGGGAGACCCCTCCTCGCTCCTGCCCTGCACTCAGCCCTCCATCCCACTGCTGCTTCCACGCCCCCCATCCCACACTGAACACAAGGGGCCAAGTTGGGGGAGGGGGCTCCCAGAACCATCCCACAGCCATCGGTATCTACGTGCTGCCCAAAAGGGCTATTTCAAGGATGCATTGCAGTTGCTTTTTCTAAACTCTCCTTATTCAATCAGCCAGCTGACAAATAGGGGCTCCAGGGCGGGCCAGGCACTGTCCTGGCCGAAGAGAACGGGGCGGTTGAGCCCCTACCCCACAGAAGGCCCCTGGCTCGCTCTCTAAATGTAGGGCGTGGTGTTTTTTTTTGTTTGTTTGTTTGTTTTATTAAAAAGTTTTTTAAAAAGGGAAAAAAATAATTAGGTGCAATCTGGTGCAGTGGATGGTGGGTCACTATCAGACAAGACCAAGACGGGGACAGCTGGAGTCCTTTCCACAGCACCCCCACAGCCCGCCTGCCCATCCTGGCCAGTCCCCTGCCTCCTGGCAGGGGCAGATGAATATGCTGTGATCAGGAAGGAGGCGAGGCGACCTACTCCCCACAGCACTGGAGCTGGGGTTCTAGAGTCGCATTTCGGCATCATGAAATGTGGACACAGAGCCTGGGTGAGCAGAGCGAGGGAGGCCTTTCACCCGGGCGTCTGCGCGCTTTCAATGCGCTAACGCGAGCGGCACATGCACCAGGATGTCAGTGCACAGCGTTGCCCGAATGCATCTGACCACGGGCCCCTCCCTCCAGCATACGTCAGGGCCCCGGCCACCAGAGCTGCTGCGCCATGGGGGCCGCCTCATCGTGGAAGTACATGCAGGTCTACACCTGCAAGCCCGAGAAGATGGATGTCTCTCGAGTGAGACAGGGAAGGTGACTGAAGTCTCTGCCCTCTGGTCCCAGAAAAGAAGACACAGGGCGTCGCAGAGCACACGCCTGCCCCTCCCGAGGCTGTGCTGCCAAGCACGGACGACAGGGGCCCCTGTAAAACCTGCCGAGCGGGAGACCCTCCCAGCAGAGGGCAGGGGGCGTCTTCCGTGCACCCGCAGGTGCCAGCCCTGTGCTCCGGCTGCCCCTCGCTTACCTGGTGGGCTCATCGAAGAACATGACGGGCGGGTTGTTCACCAGCTCCAGCGCGATGGCCAGGCGCTTGCGCTGGCCACCCGAGAGGCTCCCGGTCCTCGTGTTGGCGCATGACAGCAGGCCCAGCGCGGTCAGGATCTCCTTGACCTGGGAGGGGCAGTGGGACAGAGTCTCCATTAGGAACCGCCAGCCAAAGCCCACCCCTGACAAGGGCCTGCGAGAGAGAGGCCTGCAGCTCCCGCCAGCTGGAGACACACCTCATCTCATCCAACGGGTGAATCATCCGGAACCCACCCCAGGCTGCCCAGCACCGAACGGGCAGATCCCGTGTCCGCACCAGCGGTCGCAGGCAGACGAGGGAGGCAGTGCTGCCTGGAGGTTATTGGGGGGGGTAGGAGCTCAGAGCCCTTGTTCTGGGCGAGGGCCTCTGCTTCCAAGCCTGCGACAGTACCTGGTACCGGGGCGGTGCCCAATACATATTTGTTGAACGAATGTATTCATGGCTAAATAAACACACGGAGGGTCAGCACGGAGGCGGCTAAGGAGCGTATCAGAGTCGCGGAGATGATGACACAACCTAACGAATGCAAGGGGCTTGTGCAGTGCTTGGCAAGGAGTGAGCCTCCCGTCAGCTGTAGTGATGCCGTGTCACTGCTGCTACAGAGTAGGTGAGCGCAGCGCCTGCAGACTCAGGAAGACGCACGCTGGGCCTCTCCGAAAGAGGGAAGGGAGCTGCTGTCACGCTGGGAAATAGGGAGGCAGGGTCTCAAATGGCAGCGAGGCCTTGAAGCAGAGCTACAGTGACTGATTCAAGCAGTTCCTGTTGTCCAAGGTGGCCACGCCGACGCCGCAGGTCCTGGAAGTAGACCGTGCGCCGAGCCCTTGCTGTCTGTTCCAGATTATCGATCCAGTATTGACTCAGGGAACAGGAAGGTCAGCAGACATCAGTGCAGCTGAGGTGCCTGTTTCAGCTGCAGGATTGAGTCCGCCGCAGCACGAGCTCCTCGGGAAGGCAGAGGCCGGGTCAGCTCCACCCTGCTTCCACGCCAGGCTTACCTCCCAGGGGGCAGCTACCTTGGAGCTCCAGCCAGAATGTGTACAGCCACTGTCCCTGTCCCTGGCAGGGCAGCCGCCAGGCCAGCAGCTTCTCTGGGGAGATGAGCTCATCCAAAAGGAGGAAGAACTTGCAAGGAAGGAAATTCCCACTCCAGGCTCTTGAATCATTTACGTTTGGTCAGTACAAAATGTGGGTTTGGTAACAGAAAGAGGGCGCTGCTGCTCAACAGGCTGGGCAGAGGGGGTCACACCCCCCTGGCTTAGACCCTGCGGCAGCCCCTCGCTGGTCCTCTCAATCCACTCCACTGCCTCCTTCTAGAATGTGCTGCCTTTGAGGGACACCGATCCAGGCAGACTTCAATGAGACTCATCTCAGCGTGGGCTGGGGTGGGGAGGTCTCTTTCCAGCACACTCTCTCCTGCACGGACAACGTCTGCTGGTTCTCCCAGAACAAGGCTTGCCGTGGTCTTCAGGAACCAACAGCCGACACTGCAGGGAAACTGCGGCACTCTGGCTTGTCCAGGCTCGCTTTGGTGGCATTCCCCAAAAGGGCCCGTCCACCATCTTTTAGCCCCATAATCCAAAAAGGCTCAAGACCGCCTCTTAATGCTTTCTTCTCAGACCGCTTACTCACTACAACCAAGCATCTCCGCGCCCCCACTTCCCCTCAGCCATCATGGGAGGAGGCTGGAAGTGGAGGCCAAATGTCGGTGCCATTTCCCCCCTCTCCCTGTGTTTTCACTACTCCCATTTTCACCAGCATTCTCTCAGAAGGGAGGCCACACAGGTTGGTTTTGCTTTAAATCTAATCAGAAAGACCAAACAATGGGCTTATTTGTTTATATATATTTCCCTAAACAAAAAACCCCATGGCTGCTTGCAACTCGAGCCTTCCTTTGCCTCCCTGTGGGCTTGGTCCCCAGGGACGGGGCAGAGCCTGTCTTGGCAGTCTTGGCCCAGCCTATAAAGACCTCACTCCTTCCTGAAGGGTTCTCGAGGGCTGAGGCTACTTTTCTGGGAAGCCAGGAAGACTGTGGACAACGCATTCCACTAACTCCTAGAACATTCCATTCCATTGCACTTTCACAGATAAAACAACTTTGGACCACAGGGGGTTGGAGGGAAATGACTCAGGATATGAAGTCAGCTGCTGTTTTGTCCTTGAAACAGCCATCCTGATGGATTCTTGGGGTAAGGCAAGAAAAAATCTCAATCAGTCAGTTATGGCGTGGCATCAACCCAGTCCAAGCTGGGGTTTCTGGTGAGAAACGAACAGGACAAATAGCAGATCCTGCAGGGATGGCTGGTTGCATTGTTCAACCCAGCAGCAGATGGCTGTGAAGAGAGGCATCGGCGACTCCAGCTCTTGGGTGATTTAACCACAGAGCAGCAGTGAGACCATTCCCAAGTGATACTGAGAACAGCACAAGGCTCTCTTCCCATCTGTTTCTCAGGCTGACCCCACTGTGGCACCTTCCAGGCTCTGCTGCCCACCATGGATGCCACCTTCCCCCATCCACCCCCCACCCCCCCGTCTGAGCTTCCTGGGACTGCTGTAGCAAAGCACCACAAACTGGCTTACCACTACAGAAATCTCTTGTCTCACAGGAGGCCAGAGGTTCAAAGTTAAGGTCTTGGCACAGCCATGCTCCTCTGAAGTTCATGGAGCTCTGACGGTGGCTGGCAATCTTTGGCATGCTTTGGCTTGTGCTGTAACTCATCTCTGCTTCATCCCATGGCTGTGTACTCCGTCCGTGTCTAAATTTCCTCTTCTTGCAAGGACACCAGTCATACTGGATCAGGACCTACTCTGGTCCAGTTTAGCCTCATCTTAATTCATCACATTGTCAAAGCTCCTGCTTCCGAATAGGATCTCATTCATGGACTGGGAACAGGGCTTGAACGTGTCTTTTGGGAGGACACAATTGAATTGTAGCACTTCCCTTCTACTTGAGCAGGCAGCTGCTCTCCTGCTCCCTTGACCCACACCCAAGACCCTCACCAGCTTATCCAGATGAGCATCTGGAGGCTGGACTCTGAAGACACACAAAGGTGATGCAGGAGCTAAAAAGCCTGGCTTGTTGTGTCCCTCACACCTTCTCCTGGGAATGGTTCCCTTGCCCAGCCAGCCCTTATGGCAGCTGCTTTTCCCAGTTTCCCTTTGAAAAGGCTGATTGATTCAGGCTAATGCTACTGTGAAATCATACCATAGCTCCTTATGGATAGCATTCGTTCTAACAAGCTCAAAGACTTCAAAGACATCATTGGATTCAGCCTCACCCTGCTCCGAAAGGCAGATGGGGCCTCATCTTACATCCCCATATTACAGACAGAAGCCCAGGGTGCATGTGGCAGCTGCCCAAGGTTCTAGAGTGGGCTCAGGAGGCCCGGGTTCAAGGGGCTGACGTTGTGAACCTTGGTCCACATGACTGTAGCATCAGAGAGACCCTCTCTGTGCTAGCAAGCCCCTCCGATCTCCCATGCCTGCTCACCCCCACGTTGTGTCACTCCTGAGCAGACTTCTCCGCTGCCACCCCCATCCCTCAGACTTTGCTTTGGTTCTGAGAGACAACTCCCCCTCCCCAGCTCCTCACCCAATGGGAGAGGCCCCAGCCCCTTATTCTCTGAGCCAGGGTTCAGCTGCCACTTCTGCAGTGCCTCCTGGGAGCCTCCAGGTCCTGTTATTTGTCTTTGAGGTAAATGTCTGATCGGTTCGTGGGACCCTGGTAGGGCCTAAGGAGTAAAACAGCAGGATTGCAGTCCCCACGTTCCACGGAGCGTCTTCTTGAAAGCACATGGCCGGGAGGCTGGAGGGTGGCGCCCTCCGAGCTCTTAGCCCCCTCTCTCCTGGCCCTGCAGCCGATGGCTTTCCTCCTCTCTAGTAATCAGTTCATCTTTACGCGTCGTCTAAAGGAAACTTTCTTCCTTTCCCCTCCCAGGCGAGCACCAGTGGACCCAGGGGTGATGCAGATGGTGGATGTTGACCTGAGAGAGGTGGAAGGAAAGTCTCCACTCGTCCCCACCTCCCCCTGCTCGAGCGCGGGCTACACCATTTTGTTGATCTCGGGTTGTCCTCAGGCTCACTCAGACCCAGGGTTCTCCCTGGATTGTGTGCTGACACACAGCTGTCCCTCTCACGTACCACGTGCCCAAAGCTAAGGCTTTTGTCCCTCGTCTAAACTCATCCTCCGTAAGCCGTGGCTGCCGAGGAGTGGGGGGGGTGTGTGTGCTGCCTGTGCGTGTCGAAGGTTCCCTGTTCAGAGGAGACGGGCAATTCGGGAGACCGCCTGCTCTCAACTATACAAGAAAGTTACAAGACCAGACCTCTCGCCTCCAGAAAGGGACAGGAGCTCACCTGGTCCCACGTTTTCCACAGCTTCTTTGCTCTGGGTTCCATCAATCCACCTTATTGTTTCCGATCTGAGTCTAGGAGTTCCGTGTGAAACGTTTTCTGTAGCAACGCAAGTTGTTTATCTTCTCCCATACATCGGGTCCTTTCTGCCTCCCCCTTAGGGACCCGGGGCTGAATCATATGAGTTTTGAAGGATGCGTGAGCGAGGCATGGAGAACAGGGAAGGAGAGTATTTTCATACCAAGGCGTTTGAAGTCACTGAATATTGGCTATTATGTGTGACGGGAGAGGGCACAACATCATAAGCATTTGCGATTAACAGTCCCTTGGCCTATCGAGCTGCGTCCTATTAATCATTTCACTTCACATCAAACAGGCAGCAGCAAGCGACGCCATTGGTGCCGACCCTGCAAGCCCTGCTGTCTCAGTTGACAGCACCGCTGTCCTCTAAGGGCAGTAAATGACAAAAATAACCGTACACAAGTGGAATTTCACCAAGTGCTATGCTTACACTGAAAGTTCCACAATGCTCGCCTAAGAGGGGGAAGGAAGAAAGTTTCCTTTAGATGATGTGTAAAGATAAACTGATCGTCTCCTGGCAAAATGGGGCTTTCGGGGTCTCCCCTCTGGGTCTGCTTACTGGCACCCCCCTTCCCGCTCCCTGGCGGGTTAGGGAATCGTAAAAAGCTGTGAAAAGGATTAGAAGGTTCCAGTCATCATGGAAACGTGTTTATTTTTTGAAAGGCTGGTTAATAATATGGTAAAACCAAGTTTCTTCTTGTGAGTGTGGGTGGGTGGAGGGTGGTTATTTTTAAATGCATGACTAAGCACCGTCATTATTACTATTTTATAAAATACCAATTTAACATCAAGTGCGTTAAACACTGAAAGGAACAGGGCAGTGGATCTAAATGTGAACTTGATCTCTCTGACCAGCCCAGCTTTAAGCCGGCTGTCTTGCTTTATCCTCGCTTCTTTCACGCTGCGGCTCCTGGGTCCAAGTGTCCAACCCAAGACTCTGTCAGCAGAGTCACCTCCAGGGGCCACGGCCGCTGCAGGTCTTGGTTCACTGAGATGCCAGCACCTCTCACACACAGGAAGCTGGGGGAGGCTGCGTGAAGACAAACCAACCAACCTCCACCTCCAGCGGAAGAAGCTGCCCCACACGCTTTCCAAATGCACTGCACGCATTTTACAGACATCTGTGGCCCCAAAGCCACACTCACCATCTCCCTTCTGCCTTCATCCTTCTCCTGAAGCTTCAGATGTGCAGATACCTGCAGGGACAGGGCAGCAGTGAGAAGCAGAATGCACAGCTGTGTGGGCCACTGCAGCTACAGAGCGAAGCTCTCTTAGAGGCCCCGGCATGGCCACGCCTCAGCCCCCAAGCCCCAGCAGCTTTCTGAGTCACCTGGATGACTGAGGAAGACCCCACTTGGCTCCGCGCTTCCCTTGGTTCAATAAAAGGTGGGCGGTAGGCGAGCAATGAAGGTGATGGGCACTTTCTGTATCTCAGAGAATTCCCTGCTGTGTCCATTGGAGAAGGTGGACATGTGCAATTCAGACATAAGGAAACCCCAGGTATCGGGGCCTGATCTGCCTGGCCTGGGCCAGTGGTATGTGTGCAGGAATCTTCAGGCCAGCTTTTAAACCATGCATGGTGGGAATATTTACACCTCAGAAACTGGCAAATGTTTCCTCCTGGGGTAACTTTCTTTGGGGGCGTGCTATCTGGTTTACCAGCACACCACTGGACCCTTGACCCTGCAAGGTAAGATCCCAGAGTGGGATCTGCTTGCCCCGTACTGGGCTTGGTCCTGCTCTACTGCAGACTTCCGTGGCCTTCGGCAAACAAGGCATCTCCATTTCCTGTGCATCTCACTTCTCCAGAGGTTGTGAGGATCAGAGGCAAAGTGTAAAAATATACCATCGTGCCCGATTCTGATGCCTGTGGGCTCAGTGACGCAGCCAATATTATTCCTACATGTGTGACAGCACTTTGAAAAGTAAAATGTATCATAGCCTCAAGGTAAAAGTTTTGTTGAAAGGAATCATGAAATTCTCAAAACCAAGATCTAAGTTCATTTCGTCTTAAAAATAAATGTACTTTAGGCCCTGATCAAGACGGTGGAGAGAGACACTTCAGGGGTCCATCCCTCCACAAAAGCATGGAACAACCAGCAAGAACTGGTAGAAGCATCTTTCTCAAAGCTCAAAAAAACAGTTAAAGGACTGCAGTAGCAGGGCAAGCGCTGAATCAAGAAAAAGACGGGCTTAAAAGTGGTAGGATCTCATGGTGCCCTGGCTGGACCCTCCCCCACTCGCTCACGGGTCGGCGCAGAACCAGCCTGCACTCCCAGTGCAGATCCCTGGTCCTGGTACTGGAGGGAGCAGAGGTACTCCATGCACATGCTGGGAGCATGTACATCTGGCCCAGTGTCTGGCGGCAGCTGACGGACTTGCTGTCCCAAAACTTGTCCTGTGTGTAGAAGATGGCTCACCAAGCTCTCCTACAGAGTGCTGTGGGAAAGTAGTGTAGTCAAGCTGCCCAAGACAAGGGACGGCTGGTTGTGGGACATACAGCACAGTGCCCAGGCCCATAAGGAAACCGTTTTCTAGGGAAGAAGGGCCATTCAGACTGTAAATGGGGGAATTTTTAGAGCCACATGTGCATATATGAGACAAGATGCATGCACAGAAAGGATCAGGGAGACTCCTACGCTTTGGCCTGGAGCTGTTCTCTAAACTCATTGTATGGATAAGCTCTAAAGGAGAGCACTTGCACAGGTCCATCTGCAAAGACTGGGAAAGGGGATTTCTTTTTCTTTTTTGTTTTATTTTGTTAGTTTCTGGCGATCAAGGAAAACTGTCATAATGCTAGCTGGATACAATCATAAGGAACAGATGACTCAGAGTCTAAATTCTACCAATAGTACATTAAAATATAAAAATATCCAGGTTTCAACAAAATATTACAAAACATACAAACAAACAGGAAGTGATGGCCCAGGTAAAGGAGAAGATTAAAGCCTTAGAAACCATCAGTGAAGAGGACCTGATGTGGGACATAACAGACTTTTAAATAATGCTCCTAAGTATGCTCAAAGAGCTAAAGGAAATCATGTACAAAACTAAAGGAAATGAGGAAAATAATAGATAAATACAAAGAATATGAAAATATCAATACAGAAATGTAAAGTATGAAAAGGAACCAAACAGAGCTAAAGGCCACAGTAATAGAAATTAAAAATTTCCTCAAGGGGTTCAACAGCAGATTGGAGCTGATAGAAGAGAGAATCAGTGAAATTGAAAGTAAGGCAAAAGTAATAATCCAGTCTGAGGGGCAGAAAGAGGAAAAAATGAAGAAAAGTGAACAGAGCCTGAGAACCTGTGGGACACCATCAAACATAACCATGTACGTACATTGTGGGAGCCCCAGAAGGAGAAGAGAGAGAAAATATTCAAAGAAATAATGGCTGAAACTTCACAAATTTAACAAAAGACATGAATATTCACAGCCAAGATGCTCAACAAACTCAAAACAGGAAAAGTGTAAATAGACCCATACCGCATCATGTCATAATCAAACTGCCAACTGCCAACGATAGAGAATTCTGAAAGCTTCAAGAGAGAAGCAACATGTCGCATTACAAGGGAGCCTCAACGAGATTAAGAACCAATTTCTCACTGGAAACCATGGCGGCAAGGAGGCAGTGGGGTGACACTTAAAGTGCTGAAAGCAAAAATGTACCAACAAACAACTCTATATCTCCCAAGGTGTCTTCCAAAAATGAGGGGGGAACTGAGACCTTCCTGGATAAACAAAAGCTGAGGGAGCTCATCACCACTAGACCAACCTATGAAAGATGCCACAGGGAGCTCTGCAGGTCGGAAGGAAAGGACGCTAGACAATTGACTGAAGCCACACGAAGAAATCAAGATCGCCACCAAGAACGATGATACGGGTAAATATAAATATCAGTACTATTGTATTTTTCATTTCCATCTCCACCTGTTACTCCTACAGGATCTTAAATGCAAATGTAGAAAATGTAATGATAAATCAATAGTTTTGGACTTATAATGTTTATTACGTTTAAATGTCTGTGGTAAGAACTACATAAAGGTGGGAGGATAGAGGGGAATAGGAACATAACTTATGTATAAAATTGAAGTTTCTAAGTTGGTATCAAAGCGAACGAGATTATTATAGATTTAGAGTGCTAAATTTAAAACCCATGTTAAACACAAGGAGAGCAGTGAATACATGAACTCAAAAACTCATAGAGACAAAAAGTAGAGTACACATTAGCAGGGGTGGAATGGGAATTAATGCAAGATTAATTAATTAAGGAACATTCTAGTAATGCATGATGGTGTGTGTACTATAATATTTTGAATGTGATTAATGCCACTGAATTGTATGCTTGGGAGGGATTTGGATGCAAAGATTTATGCAGTATGTTTCCACAATTTATAAAAGAAAGAGAAACTAAAGAGATAATGACAAATGCAGTATATGATATTGGATGGAATCTAAGAATGGAGGACAAAAAGGCTCAAAAGGACATTACTGGGACATAAGAAAAATTGGAATATAGACTGTAAGCTTTATATTAACGTTACATTTCTTGAACTCGATAACTGCACTTTAGGTGATTATATAAGTGAATATCCTTACTCATAGAAAATGTGCATGGAAGTAGTATGTATTCAAGGAGTATGATGTATGCAACCTGCTCTCTAATGTTCAGAAGATAGATGATTAGATAGATAGACAGACAGACAGACAAACAGAATGATATAATGTTATGGCAAAAGTGGCAAAATGCTAAAATTGGTGAATCTGAGCATCTGGAGGTTGGTGAGGGTATACTGGAGTTCTTTATGTGAAGTTTGTGTTAATTTTGCAACTCTCCTGTAAGCTTGCAATGATTTAAAAATTAAAATAAAATAAATGTACTTCATAGGGCAGAGCCTGGTGACAAGTTTGGGAGGATGGAGGTGACCACAGGGCCACTGATTCTATCTGCCAAGGAAAGCCATGGCTAAGCTGGAAGGTGAAGCCAATTTTCTGAAACAAGTAAGCAGGTGCTTAATTCAGTGACTCGCCTAGAAGTTAAACTTTTGGAACCCAAGGTGAAGGTGTAATTCAGGAATCAACAGTGCATACACACTCAATACACAGAACTGTGAACACCAGGGAAAAGGAAAAATGTCCTGAGGGTCTGCTTTGTCCATTTGTGAATCTTGTACATCCTCTGCGGCCCCACTGTAATGGCCACTCAGTGGCTGACGGACAATTAGGCTGCACAGCTCACTTGTCTACTGGGGGAGGCGAGCCTTGGGGAGAGGCCCCCCTCACTTGTAGAACATTCAGTGTTCAGGGAAGGTGAATGAGAACAAGCCTGTGGAGCCCTCTCTCTCTGTTTCCCCACAAAGCAGGTTAGGGGACAGATCCTGTATCTGGAAAATGAACCCGCTTTGTTTTGCTGAGCTGAAAGTCCCTTGGCGCTGCCCTTGGGATGAAACCCCATACAGCTGCCACACTGATACCGCTGGGCAGGAAGCTCTGCCAGATCAGGGTCAGGAGCTGTGGCTGTTCATTCTGTGAGTCAGTTAGCAGGGCTGTGGTGTCCAGGTGTTTGGTCCAGCACTGGCCTGGCTGCCACGTGGAAGTACTCAGTAGACGGGAGGAGCAGCTACAACCAGCAGCCCTCAGAAAGGGAGCTTCCCCTCCAGGCGCGGGTGGGTCTCATCCAAACACTCCGAGGCCCTAACAGCAGGAACCGGAGGTTCAGGGGTCAGAAGGAATTTTGCCTCAAGACTACACCTCCACTCCAGCCTGAGTTTCCAGCCTAAGGAATTCAGCAAGAATTCAACATCACTCTTACCGGAATTTCCAGCTTCTAGCCTGCCCTATGAATTCAGACTCTCCAGCCCCCACAATCCCACGAGCCCGTTCCTCCTAATGGATTTCTCTCTACGTATAAACACATTTCATTCAGCCATTGGGGAGAACCCTGACTGACGCAGGAGATGAGGGCAAGCCCTCTCCAGCTGGGAAAAGCCGGGCCGATGCCCGCTCTACTGACCAAGCGCAAAGCAGATCTGGCCGAGTAGGTCACACAGCACCAGGGGAGCCGAGAAGGCAGGACAAGGGGAAAGTGGAAAAAGAAACAGCAACCAGACTCCTAATGGGAGGCATTCAGGAGGCTTCCACGGCTCACAATCATTAAGTGTGGGCCAGGCCAGCGTGGGTTGGGTCTTTAAAAACATGGTCCAGTAAGCCCAGGGTCAAGCACTCGGCTGCAACGTGGTCTGTTCAAAGAGCACGGCCAGGGGTTCCGGAGACCCTCGTATAGGAAGACACCTGGACCCCTCTGTGTGTTCTTAAACTCCTGAAAATACTGGACTCATCTACAGAGGACTTCAGTGAAGATGCGAGGGGGAGGCTTACTGGGTGAGAAGAGAGTGACTGAGTTGTAGTAAAAAGGAGAATCGATTGAGCACCAACTGTATACTGTGCTCTACAAATGGTCACTTGCATTGTCTCATTTAACAGTCAAAATCAATCCTGGGACCTAGCAGGTGTTCAGCAAACACTTGTTGCACCCCCCACCTGGCAGATGTGGGAGGAGGAGACCTCGGAGCCCTAAGCAGGGCACCAGGGTGGCTGGAACTTACGCCTCAAGGCGCAGAACGACTCAACAGCAGACTAGAGGCGCCCACGTGGGAACAGGACTGCAGACAACCTGCTCAGAATCGTGGCCACACCTTGGCCACCCAAGGGCTCCCTGGGCCGCAGGGTCCCGGGGCCTGCTGGCAGGAGGGGCCTGCCGCTGTGTTGGGTGGGTCCTTGGCGGGGTGTCTGCCGCACGCGGGGGGTGGGGGGGTGGGCAGCAGGGTCTCACCATCATGGCCTCGTGCACAGTGAGGTGCGGCAGCAGCATGTCATCCTGCATGATGTAGCAGGACACCTTCCGGAAGCAGCGCAGGTCCCGGGGCAGGCCGTTGACAAGGACCTCCCCCTTCATGCCAGTCTCCCTGCAGGGCCAAGAAAGGAGAAGCCGTGAGCCCCCACGCGCCCGGCAGCGGGTCCCTTCCGCTGCGCCTCCCCCAAGGCCCGGGGAGGGCGTGAGAGGCGGGAGCATCTTCCCAGCGGACCCAGCCAGCACAGGAACACCAGGGGCAAGGAGAAGATGTGCAGGTGGGGCGGGGGGAAGCCAGGGGTAGGGTATCCCGGTGCTGGCATATTTACAGCCAGAGGGACAGCCACGCTTTCCCTGCAAATACGTCATGGACATCCCTGTCCAGGCAGCAGCCAGGTCACGATGTCACCCCCGGCTTGGCTGCGGTTTGTCAGGTCGGCCTCTGAACTGTCCTGTGCGTAGCTGGGGCGATGCCATACGCCCTGTGGCTAGAGGTGTGGCCTGTCCCTAGGTACCTGTGCCCCGGTTCTCATCTGGGAAGGGACCCCAGCCTGGCCCCCAGGCTCGGGGGCTCAGATAAAGGATGGCTCTTCTTCTCTGGACCAGCTCCACCGAGCAGACCACCCTTCCCCGCCAGGGAAGTTGACCTCTCCGAGCACAGCACACAGTCTGGGTGATGGAAACCTAATGCACCCCCTCCTGTACCCCGGGTGCAGTCACATGGCCTTGGGAGTGGCGGGTGCCATAGCTGACTGCCCCCATGTCCTCTCCAGCCCTGCCTACCAGATGCCAAGCAGACCACGGAGACCAATGAATTACATCCTGGTGTCCGTGGCTGGGACTGAGGACCTTTCCGTGGCCCCTTCTTCCCTCCAGGAGCAAGCTGGCAGCACTCGGGGGCCTGGCATGGAGGCCCGGTTGTTAGGAGGCTCTGGGGCTGTAGGGAGTTCACACACCATTTAGGGCACCCCGTGCTGTGGGTGTGGGATACCCTGAAACACAGCTGCTGCCACAGAAAACCCTCTAGCCTGTGTCCCTCTTGTGAGCCCGGGTGTTGGGAACTCTGCAGGTGAACTCAACAGGATGGGACCTTTGTAAGTGAGACTTTTTTAAAAAATCCTAATGTCTAGCATCAGAAATGCTAAAATAGTTGCTGATATAGGAGTAAGTCAGAAGCCCTAAGAAAAGTGAGATATTTGTCATTCTTTTCAGTAGATGAACTTCTATTATTGTTACTACTTGCTAAAGTTAACAAATGGAGCCCACAGTAAATGGAGAGTTGGCACAAAAGGGCATTTTTAAAACGCTTCTGAAGATTCAGTGCTATGATCATTGACAAATGAATGACATGAGGCATGAGAGTGGGGATTGTGCTTTCCAAAATTCCAAACAACTGAGATAATCTCAGGAGTGGCACGAGCTCAGCCACGTGGTAGTCCTCCACCTCTTCTGAAAACGCCTGTCGTTCTTTCGACCTTCACTCATGCTTGTTCTCTCAGAGCTCTCCCAGTGTCCCCTCTCTGACCTTCTTCCTGGCCCTGCCACAAGACCAGGCAAAGGCTGAGCTCGTGGAGTGAGCCGCCATTGCGCAGTCTGCCCTGCTGCCTTTTGACGCCTGTGTCATTCTCTTCCCTGTGTTCTGTGACCCTTACGGATTTCAAACCTTCTTTAGGATAAAAATCCCACCTCCGGCCTCATCGGAGTCCACAGAGAGCTTTAAAGGCCAAAGCTTGTGGACACTGGACAAAAGCACATGTGTGGGCGATGGACTGAAGCAGCTCCACTATTCACCAACCAGCTGCCTCTGGGCTGACTCCTGGGGGTCCCCTGTCCTCGGCCAGTTTGCTCACCTGTACCCAGCCAGGATGTTCATGAGGGTGGACTTCCCAGCCCCGGAAGGGCCCATGATCGCCACCAGCTCTCCACTGTTGAATTTTCCTGAGATTCCCTTCAGAAGGGTCTTGTATCCTACAAAGAAGCAGACCATAAGAATTTTCTAACTGTCACAGGATTCACTTTGTTTAACTCCCAACGTGGGATATGCAAGCATGCGAGTACACTTGAGCACAGAACCGAGAAAACAGGCAGCATTTTTCATGCCGTCTTATAAAATGCCGACTTCTGGGCAAGAATATGGACCTCATGCCTTTCTTATGCCTACTTCCCTAATTGCGTTTCCCTGTTTATAATGATGGTAATAATTACCAGTGCATGTGCAATGCGGGGAAGTTTACAAAACACTCTCCCATGCATTACCAGCTGGAGAAGGAATCTCCCATCCCATTGCAGAAGGAGGAATGGGTTTCCAGAGGGCGAATGGCCTGTCCAGCTCCCGCAGCCAATGTGAGCAGGTCCTAGCACAGCTCTCCACTGCTGCTGTCCTACGGGGGCCAACGTGCCTTGCAACTGATGTGCCATTTAAAAAGTTTGTCATGTTCCCACCGCATCCAAATGCTTTAGACTTTAGGCCAAATGTCCCCGAGAGCATTGTAAAAGGGAAAACCTATACATCCCAAGCAAAGCCACATTCAATTTTTCCCCAAGCAAACTGTTTAAATGTGCCATAAAGAATAAATTAGAGGCAACTAGATTCACAGATAAAGACTCCTGATTCAGAGGCACGTCTCAGCGTGGCATCGGATGAGAAAATACCGCTAGCTGATCGGGAGTCATGCAAAAACAGCTCTTGGCTCCCAGACTGCGCTGAGAGGAGAACAAGGATATTGGGGCTCCTCTCAGATGTCTCCCCAATCGGTGGCTGGGCCCTCTGTCCCCCAAGCCCACCATGTATACGGAGCCCAGCCTGGGTCTGGGGAGCCCCTGCAGTCCCCCCACCTTTCACAGATGGGACACCTGGCCGTTCAAAACCGTCACCAGGTGCTGCCTGATGTGGGCGGGGAGTCCTTGGGGCCTTGTTTAAGGGAGGCAGAGAGAAGCGGAAGCAGAAGGCAGGAAGCTGCGCCCTGTGATTCTGACTCATTACAGAGCCGCCGCCGCCCTGGGGAGGGCTGAGCCCGACGTCCCAGTGGGAAAGGGCAAGGCTCAGTGCTGCGCAGGAGTCAGATTCCTGCGATGAGAACGTTGGTGATGAGAGGGGAACAAATGCGTGGCACACGGGAGCCAGGGGGCTGAGTGGGGGGGGGACCCCAACTTCATCATCCTCCGCCACTCCTGCCCCTCAGCAGATGGACGGACGCAGGGCTCTGGGGCAGCAGAGCTGGTCCCTGGCAGGGCCTCCCGCACAGGGCAGCCTCCTCGTCCTGACGGAGCTCTGCGGCTGGGGCCAGGCACCTGGTGCACACAGCCATCTGGAGACCTGCGTGACCTCACCGGGGGCAGCTGAATACGGGCGGCTTGCTCATTACCGGCCTCCTGCGGACTCACGTCGGAACCCGGGTTACTCCCGGGCAGGCCCTCCTTTGAGCCGTTCCCTCTCCAAGCTGTTCCCTCCGGGTCAACCAGAAGCTGCCTGTGGGTGCAGAAGGTCGCAGAGATGACCACAGGCCATGGGCGGCCCAAGTGCAGCCCCCTCACACCTCGGGGTTCTGGAAAGTCCTTCCCTCGATGGAAGTCCTTCCCTCGACACCCAAGAAAGAGCCCATCTGTCTTTTTCTTCATCTGACAGTTCCAGATGCTGGCCCCTTGGATGTCAGGGTCCACCTGGGGGCACCAGGTAATAGCAGGGGCTGGAGGAAGCTCACGCAGAACAGAACGAGGGTGTGGGACCAGGGGTGCTTCCAGCCCTTTCAAGGGACGGGGCGGGGAGGGTGGGCACGGCGGTCTCGCCGGTGGGTCGTGCAGCCTGACTGTGGATCCCAGGGCTAACCGGTGGCCCACTGAGCAGCTGCACAGTGTCCTGACACCAACTTCCAGGCTCAGGGAGCACGTGGCAGAGGCCGCGGGGCCCCACGGGGCAGAGAACACGGGACTCGGTTCAGGGCTGTGCTCGCTCCTGTGAACACCGGCAACCTGCGCTGGGGGCTGCGGCAGCCGGTGGCATCCCACAAAGGCATGTTCAAGCCCTGGTCCCGTGCACGTGGCCTTACTGGGAACCGGGATGTTACAGACAGAATTGCGGAACTAGGAGGCGCCCACGCTGCAGCAGGGCGCCCCTTCCGCTCACGTCAGCGGGTAACTTTCCTCCTCCAGGCATCAAGGTAGCCCTCCTTTTCCTTAGAGAAATCAAGCCCCCTGTGATGGGAATGTGCTCCCCCAGGACCCCGCCCTGCTGCCCGCCCTGCGGCCCCCTGCCTGGGATGGGCCACACCCCTGCCCAGCAGCAGCTGCTGGGATGAGCTGGTTCCAGACCAGAATGTATTTCAGGAAACCATGGAGAAGCAGAATGCACCGACTTTACACTCCTTATTTAAGCTGTCCTTGCACTGACTGTTTACACTCCTTATTCAAGCTAACAGCGCTGTACAAGGAGAAATGACGTCTTTCCTCACCTACAGGGCACACAGAGGAGTGGAACTGCCATCTCGGGGTACAGGGGGCATTTTTTTCTCATTTTGTGGACGTGAGAGCCAGCCCCACCTTCCATGGGGCGCAAGCCCAGGAATCAGTGCTGGGTGGGCGGGCTCCAGGGAGGCACGGGCCACCTTCACTCGCAGCTACTGAGTGCTGGGTTCTTCTCCATATTTTGCAGATGAGCAAGGAGAGCTCAGAGAGGGTAGCTGAGCCACCCACAGCCACACAGCGGGTCAGCCACACAGCGGTTCAGCCGCACAGCCAGGATTCCCGGCACTTCTGACTGACTCCAGAGGCGGCTCCTAAGCCTGGGGATGGTGCCACACTGGCGATGGAGTCCATGGGTTCAGGCCAGGTTCCATCCACAGCCCGGCCCGGCCTGCACCGGCAGCCTTTCCATCCTTCCCCTCCCAGGGTGGGCATGTTCAAAGGGCTCACTTTACGGTCAGCCCAATGCAGGAAGGAGCATTTAGTCTGCTAGTACCCGAAATAGTTAAGAGAGGACAGGAAGAAATTACTAGCCCGCCCCCCAAAAAAGGAATTCCAAAGGCCAATGACAGGTACGAGTATGGATGTGGCTCTGAAAACCCCCTGCCTGTCCACAGAGCTCTTCACTCATCCAATCGCGTTCAATTTCTTTTTCATTCCACGAAACATCTTCGACTGAAAGAAAAATCTTGCCAGGGTGTTGGAAGTTCTTCTGCAGTTCAGGGCAAACTCCAGCCCCATTTCTATTGAAGGGGCTCCTCACTGCACCCGCTGGGACCCCAGGGACGCTTTCTGCGGCCAGCGTCATGAAAACGCCTCCCACCCCCGCTCTCCCCGCAGGCTGCTGAGCCTCAAAGTGGGAGACAAGCAGATGTGGAGTCGACAGAGCGCCCCGGGAACCATTACCCCTGCCCTGCCCATCTGCCGCAAGTGAGCAGCAGCTTGCCCCTCACACTCCAGGGAGCGATTCCTGCGCTCAGGTTTCATTCAACAAGTCGCGGTTTGGAAAGGGGCTGGCTGTTTCTAAAGCGCTCCCCGGCTCCCGGGGCGGATCCGTCATGGTGCTTTGTGTCCCAGATGCACCAGCGAAGGCGTGCTGTCTGACCGCCTGCACGTGGCAGGGTGAAGCAGGTCCCCGTGGAAGGCCAGGGCCTCGTTTCACGGCTGTGCAAATGTCAGGTGCCACACGCACAGCTCAGGGGTCTGACTCCCCAGGTGTAAGGACGCCATGAAAGTAATTGTTGATAAACAGCGGGGAAAAGCGCCGTCCCCGATTAGCAAAGCTCCGCGGTCTCAGGAGCAGAGGGCTTGGCAATCCTTGCTCTGTTCAATCAACCACGAGTTTTCCAAGGTAACTGAGTGTGGGGGGTTGAATTGCATCTCCCAAAAGCTGTGTCTGTGAATGTGGCCCTATGTGGACATAGGGTCTTTGCCGATGTGATTAAGATGAGGCCAAAAGGACTGGGACGGGCCACGACCGGTGTGCTTCTAGAGCAGCGCTCCTTAACCTTTCTTGCTCCACAGACCCCTCTGCAGTCAGGTGAAAGCCACGGCCCCTGACTAAGGCCACACCACACTGCCTATTATTTAATAAATACATCACACCCGCACCAACACGTGCCCACAAGAATGTTTCTTTAATTCCAACTCAAGCTCACGGACCCCGGTTAAAAAGCCCTGTGCTAAGGAGAGGGACCTCTGGGCAGAGGTAGATGGGGGGGTGGGGGGATGCCACTGAAGATGGAGGTGAAGCCACGCCAAGGAGAGCCCTGCCTGCACCTCGGCTGTGGACTTCCAGCCTCCAGAACCGTGACACACACGTTTCTGGTGTTTCAAGTCCCTCAGTCTGTGCCACTAAGAGACTGACACCTAACTATTCCCCCCTAAGCTGAGCGGCCAGGAGCTGTGTCTTGTCCCAAACAAGGTCCCAGCGTGCTGCAAGGAGCGCCCGCCTTCAGAAGAGGGGGTGAGAAGAGCTGCCCAGAGCCCCTCCATCCTGCTGCGCCCCCCACGCCACGGCCACCCCGTGATTCCCCCGTGCTCGCCAGCCAGGGCCTCCTGAGACTGAGCCTCCAGTCCTGCCTTTTCATTTTCTCAACAAGAGACAGTGACTCTCGGAGAAAACGATTACAGAACTTCCGTTAGCTCCGCTCCCACCACTGCGGATCCATGAGGCCCATCTTCAAGCACAAAAAACCAAAATACTGTCATCACGCCTGACCCCAGGAGAGCCGAGACCCCCTAGAGAAGCGCCCCTTGGTGAGCGCGCGTCTGGTACCCTGACTCGCTGGCCCACCTGGGGCTGGCTGCGTGGGCGTGGGCCACACTCCCCATAAAGACAGCTGCCAGGGCTTCCAGGTGGGAAGACGAGGGAGGGCAGGGGCATGAGAGGGGGACCTCACCTACGACCGAGTGGGGGGCTCCCTCTGGGTGCTTTTTAGGCTCTGGAATGTCTTCTCTCCCTGCCGACGGATATCTTTCTGCTGGGGTGCGGTGGGCAGGGACTGAGAGGGGAAATGAGAAAGTCCTGCTCCTACCACTGCCATCTCCAGTGCAGGCAGCTGGGGGTGGCTGGGGGGCTTGGACCCTCAGGGCCACCCCGCTGTCAGTCACCCCGGTGCTGATGCTGCATGGCCTCGCACTGCTGTCCTCCCTGCAAATAACATGCTTTTAGATATTTGGGTGAGCTTTTTAAAAAGTCTCTTCAACTGCAAAAGAAATGTGGACAAAATTGTCCAGAGGAAACACTGGGAAGAAAGAATGTGCAATTCACAGTTACCTCCTGGATTCGCACTGGTCATGATGTCACGGGGTGGCCAGCACCCCTCTCAGCACCTCAGGACCCCCTGAGAGGAGCGGCCCCAGCCTGGCCACTGTCGAGCTATGTAACTTGGGCCGGGTCCCAGGAATTCCTGGAGGCCTGGTTTCCTAATCCCACGCAGGAGGCAGGGTTGAGGTAGGCGTCTGCTGCAGACGTCTCCAGACCCTTGTCACTGGCTTTACAGAGAGGCCACCCAAGAAGACTGTTGTCCAGGACAGCCTGCCCTTTGCCTTCCTGCCCCATGGCCCACCGATGGGACTTTGCTGTTGCTAGATGGACACACCCAGGAGATGGTGACATTGGCTGAGTCAGGGCCGCTTTGTGCGGAAAACATCACCAGGCCCGCAGGAAAGAAGAAGAGCAAAGGGAAAAGCAAACATCCCACATCCCAGCACCCAGAGGGAGGAGGCATGGGTGTAATG
Organism: Cabassous unicinctus; assembly: GCA_029593785.1. Lineage (NCBI taxonomy): Eukaryota > Metazoa > Chordata > Mammalia > Cingulata > Chlamyphoridae > Cabassous > Cabassous unicinctus. The sequence goes on along the minus strand of JAQZBX010001178.1, from coordinate 36,456 downwards.
GAGAACAGCCAGCTCTGTCCGCCCCTTACCAGTCCTGAGACCCGAGGCAAGGGGGGAAGGCTGGGCATTGGGGCCGGCCCCCCCCAGTAACTCCAGCCTGCCCCAAAGCACAGGAGCAGCTGGGACAGGCCCTTCTAAAAGAAACTTCTGCTCTCCAGCCCCTCCGGCACCAGGAGTCACCAGATTGTAGACACATGCCTCAAGTTCCTTCTGCCAGACCACCAGGTGGGAGTTGAGATTAACGTGGGAGTTCACTCTGGTGAGAGGGTCAGTAAGGGGCTCCCCCAGAAGACAAGGCTCCCGGCAAGCTTCTGTGGAGAGCAGACCCAGCGTGACTGCTGTGCACAGCTGCATGGGAATTCTTCCCCGTTTCAACCAGCGTTTCATGTGGCATACATGTTTTTCAATTGTTTATGTACAATGGCAACTAAGCAGCAGCAGAAGAGCCCCAAGCCAGATCTAAAAAGCTGGATAACAAACACGTATCATCGACTATTTTCAGATGAATGTGTCTCTAAATTTCAAAACAAATGGTAAAATTTTGCACAACACGTTCGCAGAATTCTAGAGCGGAGCATGTCCCAGCTCCGCCAGGCAGGACTTGCCCAAACGCCAATGCATTGTGCCACGTACCACATATATCAGTGGCCCTCCATCACCTGCATTTTCTTTGCCATGGGACAGAAATGCTGTCAAACATTCCTACTCCACTGGTGACAATTAATGCCGATGTCTCAGGATGCAAAAATGACAGCCATCAAAAGGCTGTCCTGTCGGGCTAGCACAGAGGCCAGCTCCTCCTCAGGGCTTGAAAACCAGGACTGTGCATCTGCTGAATGATGCAAAGAGAGGGAGGAGGAAGGGCAGTGCATCTCAGGTCTCCAGGGGTGGCCCTGGGGGTCAAGTGAGGCATCTTGTGTTCTGACCATTCACTTCGCCGCTCAACACGCAAACGTCTCCTGCTCACGTCAGCGCCGTCCGTTTCTTAATCAGATGGCATCTGGCCTGGCTTAGTGCTGTCCACACATGCCCATCTCTGTTCTAGAAGAAATCCTAGGGCCTCATCCTGGCCAGGCAGGAGACAGCTCTCTACCTGACGCATGGGGAATTCTTCTCATCAAGCAGGGTCACTGCTCTGCCACGAATTTAAATGCACTGTCATGTCTGCAGTTTTGCATTCACTGTGGGAGGCGGTGAGCAGGGGCCAAAGCTGGACCCACCAGCACTGTCCACCCCAGGGTCACCGACTGTCCCCCCACAGCTGCCTCAGGATCTGAGAGCGCCGAGGGAGGGGGTGGACGGGCCCCAGCACCTCGCTCCCCACCACGGAAGGAGCTCCAAGTCCACGCCCAGCTACTGGTGCGTTTATCTTCACGGGGCCCCACGCCTCGTTAAAAATAGCACCGGTAAGCAGCGAGGAGTGACTCAGACCAGACGCTGAATACTAAGCAATTCCACGCCGCCTCCAGTCCAGGGCTTCTCAGCTTTGAAGTTTTGAAACAATTCTAATGGAGCCAGCCTCGGGGGGCGTCCAGCCGGCCCCTTGAGCTTCCCAATGACAGCTCTAGAGTTTGGCCTCGGGTTAGTGGCCTGAGCTTGGATGAGTTTCTTCAGCTCGTTCCTCAAAAGAGACCACTGGGTGAGTGAAAAGGCAGACCCCAGAAAGAGAAAGGATACTGACATCGTATATCCGAAGATTGACTTGGATTCAGAACACAAAAAAATGCCAAAAACTAAAATATGTCATCTACCCCCAAATTCTTTGTAGACTCAGGGTATAAACTCATCAATTAAGAAAGAAACGATCGATTCAGAAGTGCTGTTTGTCCGACCCTGCACGGCAGGAATAGGGAGAACCTGGAAGAAACTTTGGTGAAGGTGGAGCCACTTCTCCCCTGGAAGAGAGGAGGGGCTTGAGCCTCCATAAAAGGGGGGGACACCCCAGCAAGTAAAACACACCGAAACAATAATAGTATTTCTGGGAGTTGCTCCATGATTCTGTAACACTTCAGCCCCACAAAACAGTCTATTCAACAAATGGTGCTGGGAGAACGGGATGTCCATACCCGAAAGAAAGAAAGAAAGAAAGAGGACCCCTATCCCACACCTCATACAAAAACTAACTCAAAATGGATCAAAGACCTAAATATAAAAGCTAGAACCATAAAATTCCTAGAAGAAAATGTATAGAAACACTTTCAAGACCTGGTGGCAGGTGGTGGTTTCTTAACCTTACACGGAAAGCACAAGCAATAACAAGGCGGCCCTCCTCAAACTTAAAGACTTTTGTGCTTCAAAGGATTTCGTCAAAAAGGTGAAATGGCAGATTACTCAACAGGAGAAAATATTTGGAAACCACATAACCGATAAGGGTTTGATTTCCATGCTATGTAAGGATATCCCACAACTCAACAATAAAAGAGAAAGCAAGCCAATTTTAAAATGGGCAAAAGACTTAACTAGACATTTCTCCAAAGAGGAAACACAAATGGCAAAAAAGCACATGAAAAATGTGCAATATCACTAGCTTTTAGGGAAATGCATATCAAAACTACAATTTTATGTCATCTCACACCGCATAGATTGGTCATTAGAAAAAAAAACAACAAAAAAAAAACAGAAAACAACAAGTGCTGGAGAGGATGTGGAGAGATAGGAACACTCCTTCACAGTTAGTGGGAATATAGAATGGTGCAGCCTCTCTGGAAGACAGCTTGGTGGTTCCTCAGGAAGCTAAATATAGAATTGCCATATGATCTGGCAATCCCTCTACTAGGAATATATCCAGAAGAAGTGAAAATAGTGATGCAAACAGGCATTTGCACACTGATGTTCATAGCAGTATTATTCACGACTGCCAAAAGATGGAAACAACCCAAGTGTCCATCACCGGATGAATGTTAAAACAAAATGGGTATAAACAGAGATGGAATACTATGCTGCTCTAAGAAGAAATGAAATTGGGACACATATGATAACATGGATGAACTTTGAGGACATTATGCTGAGTGAAATAAGCCAGACACAAAAGGACAAATATTGTATGGTCTCACTAATATGAACTAAATACAAAGATAAACACATGGAGTTAAAATCTAGAGTACAGGTTACGAGGAGATAGGAGGAGGGCTGAGAAGGGGTACTGATGCTTAATGTATGTACATGTTTTAATTAGCTTGACTGTAAAAATGTGGAAACGGATAGAGTTGATGACAACACATTATATTGAGTATAACTAACACGGCTGGTTTATGAATGGGATTGTGGCTGAAAGGGGTAGTTTAGGGACATAAATGTCAATTGAAAGAAAGCTAGAGAATAATCTAGGGACTGAATAACAGTGAACCTAGAGATGGATGAGGATTGTAGTTAATAGGACAAATACAGAATGTCCTTCTATGAACTGGAACAAATGCACATCACTATTGCCAGGTGGTAAGAATATGGTGATGCATGGGGGAAATATAATTAATGTGATTTACAGACTCTATTTAACAGCAATATTGTAATATTCTGGCATCAATGTCAAAGAATGTACTAAATCAACACCAAGTGTCAATTATAGGGGGTGTGGGATTTTTTCTTTTGGACTAAGGAAAACATTTACTAAGGAAAAAAGTTTACTGAGGCAATGGCTGCACAACTCTGATGAAAGTGAGAGCCACTGGGTTTACTCTTTGCATGGAATGTACAAGGCATGGGACTGTGACACAGTGAACCCTGCGGAGGAAGCTGGGCTGTGGTTAGCAGGACAGATGTGAGATGTTCCCTCACGAACCATAACAAATGTGCAGTACTCATCCACGGCGTTAGCCACGGGCGTTACGGGAAAACTACACCAAATGAAAGCTGTGGACCATAGTCAGCAGTCATATTTTGATGATGTTCTTTCATAATGTCTTACAGATGTCCCACAACAATGCAAGGTGTTGGTGGAGGGGTGATGGATGGGAATTCTGCACATTATGCATGACTGTTTAGTAAGCTCACAACTTCTCTAATAAAAAATACGTATCTTAAAATAAAAAACACACCAGCCCAAGATGTGACTAGAGAAGTTCACAAATGAAATTCATTTCAACTTACTTGTGCCCTTTTCTGTAATTTACATCTGGACGTGCTCTCAGTGAAAACCTCACACACGTGTGCACACCTGCCACACACACACACACCGTGTACACACGTGCACATGCTCACCTTGCACGCACCGTGTACACACCCACACGCACACCATGCACACACGTGCGTGCACATCGCGGATGGGGCCGCCAGGTCCATCAAATCCCTGACAGAGCGCCCTGCTCCTGAGCAGGCCTGAGGCCAGAGGGAAGTCATCTGCACCTGCCTATGGGCCTGAACGTCTGCAGCAGAACTGCGCTTTTCCCCACAGACTTCAAACGCCAGCTAGAGCAACAGAATTATTTAAATTATGCCAATAGCATCAATAAAGTTGCCAAATAATCACCCTCAACTTGGAAACTGCCCGGCAAGTCTATGCCTTTTTTTAAAAATTTTTACAACTTCTGAACAGTAATGGGGCATAAGAGCCAACCAAAATACAAATAACAGGAACCAGGTCTGGGGAATTGGGAATTGGGAATTGGGTTTGACACCATCAAAATGAACATAAAAATACATGGGAGGCGTTCTCCGCGACAGCGAGCAAGGAGGCTCACAAGAGAATGCGTTATCATCTGTCCTCAACCCATGCAAAGGACCCACGGCCCCTCAGCTGCCCTCGGCTCAGGGAGTGGTTGAGGTGGGAAGTCCATTCCCCCTTCAGGAGAAGAACTCATTTCATTTGCCAGACTGTGAAAATCTCTTCCTGAATTTTTGGCGGGCACCCTCTCTGGAAGTCAATTTGCTAGCAGGCGAGGCGGCAAGCTCTGGGCACTGCTTCCCACTGGGCACTGGGCTAATGGGTGCTACGTGGGTCCCTGACCACAGCTCCAGGCTGGCTCCTCAGCCTTTTCTCCCGGCACCTACCATGCCTCATCGCCTGGCCTGGATTTTCTCTCTCATGTTCAGCATTCCCTGTCCAGCCACCTGTCTGCCTGCCCCCCAGCCCTCCCAGCGGCCCTACCCTGGCCCCCTGGGTCTGCTAGGCTTACTGTCCACCCCTAACTCCAAGCACGAGCTCCGTTAGGCTCCAGGGTCTTTTGAACTGTGCTGTGCCCACGGCAGTGTTCCCGACGTCCTGGGGGGGGGGCACACCATGCAACAATGCAGGAGAACGCGCCAGTGCCACCTCCCTGGAGCACCCAGCCAGGCACACAGCCTCCTCTCCTTCCTCTGATCCGACCACAATAGCTGACAAATCCACTTATCTTAAAACCCACTCGCTGCAGAAGCAGTCCCGCCTCTCCTTCGATGCTGAGCTCGTCTACAGCCCAGGGGGACAGTGGCAATGCAACCCAGGGGTCCCCAGAAGCCACTAAAATGCAACTCCCTTTTCCTTTTCCCTGGCACCAATCACTTGTCACACCCAGGCACCCACAGCCCTTCAAGCACCCCTCTGTGAGGGGCTCCTTGCCTGGGGGGGCCTATGAAATTTCATCAGCCAACTGCCAGGGCTGGTCCAGGAAGGTGGTCCTGGGCCTGCCTAGCATTAGGCAAAGGGGCTTCCTGAACAGGGGGCTTTAAGGGAGAGAGGGATGCCCACGTGAGGTGGCAGAGTCCCCCCGTGCTGCAGGGAGCCCAGTGTGGCTCCCGCTCATGCCCAGCCCTCCGCGGCGGCCTGCTGGCCAGGGGCCGTCCTGCGATCTGCTCGGCTCAAGCTACTTTGGACCTGGTCTCCTCTGGACCCCAACCCTCAGCATCTCCCACTGCAGCGCCCCAGCTTGACTCAGGGTGGGCACTCTCCCAGGGTAATAGCCCGGTCTCACCAGCTGCTCCAAGGCTGGGCTCTGAATTTTGGATCCTCATCCATGGCAATCTTGGAGCTCCAGCGGCTTCCACTCCCATGTGTTAATTCTCTCTTCCAGACAAGTGCAGGGGCTCTAGAGGGCGTGACGTTCCTTCCACGTGTGCTGCAGAACATGCAGGCGCAGGCCCTGGCACAAAGTTTCCCCTTCCTTCCACTGCCACAGCCAACAGGAGCTTCCATGGGAACCAGACCCATCCTCGCTCCCACTCCCACCTGGGCCCAGGAGGACATCTGAGGGGCCTGCCCTCTGATGACACCCCTAGACCTGTTGCCAAAGTGGGGTTAAAATCCAAGCAGAGAACATCAGAACCCAGAAAGCAGACCCTATCAGAGCCCATGAGGAAGAGGCGCTGGCCTGGGCAGCAGGAAGGAAGGGTCAGGAGGGTGGAGGGTGTGATGGTTAATTTCTTGTGTTCACTTGGCTGTGTTATGGGGTCCAGCTGTTTGGTCAAGCAAGCCCTGGCCTGCTTGTTAGTGTGAGGGAATTTTGTAGACGGGTTGGCATCTATAACCAGTTGATTGCATCTATGACTGATTGCATCTACAGTTAACAAAGGAGATAGCCCTCAGCAATGCAGGGAGTCTTCTCATCCAATCAGTTGGAGTTATTAAAAGCCAGGAGGCTTCAGGATTCCAGGAGAAAGTACAGCCTTGCTGATGCCTTGCTTTGGGGCTTGGGCCATCAAAACTGTGAGATGATAAAGCCTTCTTGTTAAGCCCAAAGTTGCCCCTGTGATCTTCCAAGCAGTTTTGCGCTGAATAGAGAGGCTTGTCTCGGGACACGCTTCAAAGCTGAACGACATCGGAGGGACCCTCCATTAAAGAGAGAGCCCAGCCCAGCACCGATCAGAAGCCACTGCCCTCAGAAAAGCCGCAGGTGCGACTCACAACAGCACAACCCAAATAAAGTTAGCCGACCCACCCCGTCAGCCAGGCGAGGCACGCCCAGCACACTTTGTGCTGTCACTCACTCACTCTCCTGCTTTACCAACCTACTGGCATATTCGTCCTCAACACATCCATACAAGGACAGTGAGGAACCTGATCCATTTAATGAAAACCATGACCAGTGCTCTAATATTAAAGGACTGCAGTCTGATCCCAAATTCAAACTCTGAAAGACAAAGGGAAAACAAAGCCAAAACCTAGCACACGCCCAGCTGTAGATGCAGCCAGCTTTGGGCAGCTTCCAGAAGCAGGATTTGGCTGACAACTCCTGGGCTTGACCGTTCTCCCTGAATGTTTACATTAAGGACATTTCTCAAACAGAAGACACAGCCAGCAGCTCGTTCTCCTCCAAGTAACCGTGCAGAGCTGGACACACTCTAATTGTCCTCTCGCCACCATGCGAGGCCACAGTCTGGGACCAGTGGCAGAAGCAGCACCCAGGGATGGTCACGGTGAGAATTCTGGCAACCCAATGGCATAGCCACCAAGGTAGCCACCAAGTTAAAGGACGCTACTGAGGCCACCTGCTTCATGAACATTCCCTGTTGTCACAGATAGACAGACATGGAAAGGAACCCGTGCACAAGGGCTGCTTCTTCATTTATGCTTTAAGATAAGTCACCTTGACAAGCATGATGCAGGAGCCTGCTCTGCCCCAGAAGCTCTGGCCTGGCCCTGCTGGACCAGGATGTGGGGTAGGATTCTGAGCATCCCTCAGCTGTCTCGGGGCTCCTCACCACCCTCTCCCCTGCTGTGCCGAGCTCCCCCACCCCTGACCTCCACCCAGGACCAACTCTAAAATATCCCATCAGCCAGGCTAGACAGCAGAATATGCTTAACAGGCAGGCAATGCTTTGTAATTTCTCCTGTGCACTCATGTGTTGCAAGCCCATTTGGCTTCTACCATGCATAATGCCTTTAAAATGTGCCAAAAGGCAGCAAACCCTCCAGTGCCCCTGTTCAACCATGCCAAGACCTCTGCTTCCCCCCAGGCACAGGGTTTCAATAGGCCACCCTACACCAGCTGTCCACTGAGCCACGGACTTAGGAGAAGGGTAACATGCCCAAACACAAACCATCAGTCCTCGGCCTGCAGCTCAAGGTCTTCCTTCCACTTCCAGACCCTTCCACCGCCCCCTGCGTCAACGCTCCCTCACACCAGGTGAGTCTGCTCACGGCCTCCCAGGCTCGCCTTGGCTTGTAAAGTCTCCCCATTGAAAACGCCCACCCTGCCCACCCCCCATACCTAATCTGCCCATTCTTTGAGAGTTATGAGGCCCGGGAGGAAGGGGAATGACAGCTGACATTAGAGGACCCACCAGGAGGGTGACCAGCCAGCTCACACCCTAAACCGACCCCTTGATATCGGTTGGGCAACTTAGTGCATCTCTCTGTGCCATTTCCTTGTCTGTAAGTTGGGGATAACAATGCCTACTGCCTGTGCTGCCAGGAGGACAAAATGAGATGAAGATTCTGAAGCATCAGAAGGGACGGATGTGGCTCAAACGGTTGGGCATCCGTCTCCCATATTGAGGGACCTGGGTTCGATCCCCGGGACCTCCCGGTAACAAAACAAAACAAAAGCAAACAACAATTAAACAAACAAACAAAAACTGAAGCATCAGACACATGCGAGAGCCTCAACCCCTCTTAGGGCCCTCCCTCCCGCCTCTCAGACCGGAAGCAATCTCTGCCTCCTCCAAGCAACTGGAAAATTGCCATCACGTGTTCATTCTATCACCCTGAGCACTGAAGGGATCCCACCTCCCTCCTGGACCCCATACGAAAAAGGTAATAATGGCTATGACAGAGTGCCGTCGTCAGGGCAAGGATCAGCGCAGGGGAGCAATGGGGTTCCCAGTTCAGGGTCCTGTGTGATCAGTCAAGTCAAAAGACCACTCCGAGCCCCCAGTGCACCAGTGACTTGGGGTTTTATCTGCCTCCGGTCATTCTGGATGTGGAAGTGCTTCCCAACCCTAACGGGCATGTTCAGTTCTAATCGGGGTTTCCCAAGCTCTCTGCAGAGCACATTTTCTGGTGGCAGGGAAAGGGGTCTTCAGGAAGCAGCCCCTGCCCCTCCGCGGCAGTCCCAGGTGTCTCCCAGCTCACACTCTAACGATCATAACCGCCTCCGGGTCACGAGAATAATTTTTAAAACTCATCCATTAAAATCCTTCCAATTCAGAATGTGCCATCGTTTAGATAAGGAATTTTATCTGCCATAAAGTACGTGGGGCCTGAAAGTAAAACCGTAAATCAGACTTGGGGAAACGCAGTGACTAAGAACAAGTGCTGAGGTCTGTCCGGCAGCAGGCTGGCGGCAAAGCGACGTCACTGTTGACCATGCGGGCATCGCCCCCGGGCCCGAGAGCGGGTGCCATGCTTTCTTCTGTCAGGTCATGTACTAACAAATGCTGGCGGGTAAAATGCGCCCAGGGTGGACTCTGGCACGGAAGGGACAGGATGCCCCATCCTGACCCACCAGGGCCCCGGGCCTATACAGGCATCAGCCACCAGCCTGGCAAATAATGGCGTTGCCAACAATGATTCTTTAGCCAGAAGAGAGCGATTTTCCTCTTAGAGAAAGTTAAGGAGGGTTTACAGACAAGGAGAGAAGATGGCCAGGTTAGCGCGGCCCTTCCCTCAGCTCCTCTCCTCCCCCCACATCTCCACTCACGCTCTGCAATCCTGTTGCAGACCCTCAGCTCCTAGCTCTCTTTCCAGATTCCACCAAGAGACCGGCCACTGGATGAATCAGATGGCAGTGGCGATAGCGCCGGTCTCGTCTGGGGCTTAAGCAGGTTTTGCAGGTGACACTGCAGACCAGCACATAAACACACACGTGGCGCCATCGAGACATGTGCCTCTCTGGGTCAGACTAAGAGCAGCACCCTCTTCAGTAAATGTAAATGCTGAATGACCCTAATATCCAGGACCCAGAACCTTGCCTTCCCCTGGGTGTCCCCAGGTCCCCAAGCCACGCCCTCCCCGAAGCAGCTGCCTGCATCTCGTTCGGCCTGTCCCGGCGCCACAAGCAGGCTGGCTTTGAAGTCCTGGGGGCTGCTGGGATCCGAGACCACCTGCCTCCAGTGGAAGCGGGCAAGGCCAGCTCCTGCTCCAGGCTTTAAAGGGCCGGGGGCATCTGCACACAGCCGCCCACTCCCCTCGGCGCTGATCCAGCAGTTCTCAAAGTGGGGCCCCAGGCCCAGCAGCATGGGCAACACCTGGAACTCGTTAGAAAGGCAGTGTCTCCGTGCTGCTATCGGGACACTGTGGGGCGAGGCTGGACAGTCGATTTAACATGCCCTCCGGAGCGCCTGCTGCCAGCCCAGGTGTGGGACCACGGCCCCCATCACTCCAGCTTCCAGAAGCATGAAAACACAAAACCACACGGCACACTCATGGGTCACTGCCCTGCTTGCATGTCAGCTCTAAAGGGCCCCGCGGAGGCAGCCGAGGTGAAGAAACAGAAGAGGCAGGCGGAAATGAATGAGTCAGCAGCGGCTCTGTTTCCCTCTCATCATTGTCCTCTGTCCCCAGGGTCACCATCTGGTTCTAGAGATCAGAATCCACGCTCATCCCCTTTGTCCCCTCATTGCACAGTTAAGAAAATTCCAGCAAGACACTACTGCGAAATATTAATGATAGGAAAAACTGCGTGTGAAGGGGTATATGGGAATCCTGTACTTTCTCCATGATTTTTATGAAACCTACAACTGCTCTAATGATGGGAAAAAATCAATATTCTCTAGTGGAAACTTGGAAAGTCAAATAGAGTTGTAGGAGCACCGGAGCGTACCTCAACACTGGCCCCGCGTACCTTAGAAAAATCATCTCATTCTTCTGGGTTTCAAAGGCAGGCATGTTTGTAAAAGAAGTCAACAAAAGCACACTGGGGTATTCTCAATACGATGACATTTCGTAAGAAACAGTATAAAATCATTAATGCCCTATAGATTCTTTAACTCCCCACGGAAACCCAGCTCAAATGTGTCCTCCCTTCCAGTCCACAACAAGCCCAGCGACTTCGTGGGGAAGGAAGACTTTCCACCCGATGCTGTTTTCTTCACACAATGCGGAAATCTGGTGCCCGGCCTGGGTTGTCTTGGCCAGTTTCACCTTTGAGCGCGGCCTTGCTCTCCCCAAGTGTCTGATGAAGTGAGAATTATAACGTCCCCAGACATCATCATTCCTATTTTCCCAGATCGTGGACCACACGAGTGGCTGACTCCAGAGCCCGTGGGTCCCATCTCCTTCTGGAGAGCCGCCCACAGCCAGGTCTCACAAGGCGGCTGCATTCACTCAGCCTCGAGGGGTGCCAGTGGGCACACCTGCCGCAGGGCAGGCCAGCGTGGCGTGCACTCGTCACAGTTGTGTCTCCGCTGGGTCAGGTCACAAGGCTTGGCCGAGGTCTCCACCACTGGACAGCCTTCCACGCATCTCAGAGTCTCTCCAAAGGCAGTGCTTCGTTCTCCTTGAAAATGGCTTCTTAAGACACAGGTATGAAGGAAGAGGAAATTTCAATGTTTTAATTCTCTAAAAATGGCGTGGACCTAGATGGTCACCAGATCTGTTTCACATGGCAAAGGTCAAAGAAGCTAACCTTGGAGGTCAGTCAGGTTGGGCTGATCCCAGGGTCCACCTGCCAGTGGCAGTGACTCTGAACAAGTTACTTAAACTTCCCCAAGCCCTGGATCCCTCATCAATTACAAGGAAGCACTGTGGGGGTCTCTGATGAACCGTCCCAGCAGGTGGCTCAGCAGCCACCCTGCCTCACACTGTGTGACTCGGAGGCTGTGACCCCTGCCTCGCCCTGCCGCCTACCCTCCTCCCAGCCCAGGACAAACACTTGCGGGGTTTGTCGCCCCCTCACACACGAGTCCCAGCACCCCACAGCTGAAGAGATGCCAGGGTCCCCTCCCTCTGGCTCACATTTAAGAGATGAGGTGCTGGGAGTCTGACAATCACCAGACCCCCCAAAAATGACCGAAGAGGGACCTCTGGGAGCTGGACCTTCCATGCCCAGCTCCCCAATTCTGAAGATATCACGCAACAAGGGACTCATCGCTTTAGTGTTAAGTGGCGTTAAACATCTTCCTAAAACGAAGCAGCCTGAATGGGGCAGTAAGGGATGGGTGGCGGGTCAACCAGGGACATGACATCGGAAGCCAGCGTGAGGAGCGCGCGCTGCCCAGAAACACACGAAGGCGAGATGCCGCCAGCTGGGGGGCTCGGACCCAGGCCAGGCACCTCCCAGCTCTGTGACCTCTGCCTGGTTCCCTCTCCTCTCACAGGGCTGTGGGGAGGGTCCTGTGAGCTCACACGTGTGAGGCATTTAGAGGCAGGCTGGCGCCTAGGAAGCGCTCAGGAAGTCAACATTCACCATAAACAGCGGACTGGCGGTTTTCCTTCTATTTTTAAAGGTTAACACTTGGCCCCAAACTTACTTTTAGAATGATAACTCAAGGCCTTCGAACCATCTGATTGATTCTAGGCTAGTATAATTGCTTTTATTGTATTTTATTATATAAAATATAGTAACATTCATAACAATTGTAGCTACTGTGTACTGAACGTTCATTACATGCAGGGCCCAAGTCATCTGACCAATAAGACAGGTACTGCTATTCTCATTTCCCTTTCTGCAGGGAGGCTAAGCAGCTCACCCAGTTACCCAGCCAGTCAGTGCTAGAGTCGGGGTATGATTACTGCACTCCGGAGCCCACCCCCCAACTGCACCACACCGCCTCCTTCCCTAGAGTGCATTTCATGAAACGGTGCTGGACCTGGAACCGTTTGAGAGAGAGAAAGAAGGAAAACTTCAACTGAGTCTCACATACTTCAACCATATGAACCTCCTCCTTATAACACATGAACTTAGAATAACCACAAAGGACGGAAAAAGCATTCTCTCCAGCACTACGACATGACAGGGTTTCACGCTGAAGAGTGCACGTCCAGTAACTACAATGCCACATGGCGAAGCAGCTGGCACGCCTCCACAGGTAGGTACCAACACCTGTGCCGCCACGGACACAGCCACGGGCTGCCAGCTGGAGCAGTGGGCATGACACCTTTCATGAAAATCTAGCCACAAGACAAACACGGAGGACCCGATAAAATCTCACATCCTCCTCATGTAACCTACATGAACCTCTCCCGCGAGCCCAGTTCTGAAGTGTAAAGCTGCAGCGAAGCTTTCTCTCAATGGTGGAAATTTCCACCCAGTAACTAACAAATGTAGGCACTTAATATAAATAGTCTCAACAATGCAATACTCATCATCCAGTGATCCCAAAGTTCTTTAAAGACCTCCCGGAAATAACAAAACCTCTACCCATCCTGTACGTGGGTGTGCACAAGTCTTAAGACTAATGTCGCCACAGCATTAGGGGCTGATTGAGTCCCATGCTGAGCAAGAAACCAGGGGAAGGCTTAGAGAAGAGAGAGGATAAAAATCTCACAGAGCACAACTCAGGCAGCATGTAAACTGTCTTCCTTGGAGAGAGCAGAGATTAGGAATCCCGGGCTCAGGGTAAGCCAGAGCGCTCTCTGTGCTGCTCCGGACAAGTTACTTCACAACTCTGAGCCATGGGATCCTCGTCCCTCAAAAAAGAATGGTAAGGAACCCTTCCCACAGGACTGCTGTGAAAACTGAGGAAGTTATTGCCCAGGAGCTAATAAATACCAAGCTGATAGTGTCACCACCACCACCATCACCATTTGTAAGTATAATTCTTACTGAAGCCAAGGACAGGACAACCAGCCTTCGGCACAATTTGGCCTCCAGCACTACGCAGTGTTCTGACCACCCAGCTGCTCTTCTAAGGGCTTTGTGTGAATGAACTTAGCTAGTTCTCACTCCCCATTTGACAGATGCAGAAACTGAGACCCAAGAGCGCGTGGCTCCTAACGGGCTGAGGCAGGGTTCAAACGCAACTGCCTGGCCCAGGATCCAGGCTCTCGCCCCCACCCAACACTCCATGCACCTGTCTGCAGTGCTGGGGGTGAGGCAGGCGTCTGGGAAGACCCAAAGAAATGGCAACCAGAACCCACTTCCATGACCATCTGTCAGAGATGGCTCATGGGTGTGGCTCAGTCACAGAAGATGGGGGCACTTCTTCGACTCGACTCTTGTTTTTCTCCTGACTTTTCCTACGATCTCCTCTGCAGTAAAGGTATATGTTCTTTACTGGGATTTAGGTTGTTGCTATTTCATTCATTCAACAACTGTTGGGGCCAATGGAATCACGTCCTGCACAGGACATGTTCAAGTCTCAACCCCTGCTCCTACAGATGTGAACTTATTTGTAAATGGGATCTTTGGAGAGGCCAAACGGAAGCAGGACGGGACTTAATCCAAGACCTGAGAAAGCCTGGCCTGCCGATTTGGGATTTCTGGCCTCCAGAACCGTGAAGCAGTGAATTCCTGTTGTTTAAGCCAATCAGTGGGGGTGTTAGTCATGCAAGCCCTGGCAGACTAAGACAGCAACCATCTGTTGAGTGCCCCCTCTGAGCCAGGCCCTGGAACCAGAGATGATGGTCACGGACCCTATTAGGAAGCCGAGAAGGAAAACAGCAACCACGCACTGAGCTCCATGACCGTAGGGGCAAAGCAGTGCCAAGGCACCCAGGAAGGACCCTGTCTGCGGAGCTGAGGGGCCAGAAGGGCTTCTCCCAGCCCAGGGGGGGCAAGGTGTATTCCTGGAAGAGGGCATGGCCCAGGCAAAGAAAACACAGTTGCTGGAGTCTCCTAACAGGCAGGTCAGCCTGCCTAGTACCTGGCCTGGGTGGGGGTAAGGGCGAGAAAGGCTGGAGAGAGCTCTTTCGGCCAGGCTAAGCAGTTGGAAACTTAGAGGGGCAGGTCTCACTTGGAAAGGAGGCATGGTTCTTAAGAAATCAGAGCACTCCCCGAGGAAGGAAAGATAAGATGATAATAGTCATCATCATCTCTAAGCCAGATAAAAATTGGAGATAAGGAGAGTCGCATGGTTTGGCCCAGAGCCCAGGGCAATTTATAACTTGAGGGAACAAGACTAGAGGAGTGGAGGTAGCAAACACTCTGTTTGTACCATCAAAAATGGAACCATTCTGGACAAACTGACATGCAGGTCTTCTGAAACGGGAAACCCACGAGCTTCCTCTGTAATTCTTAATGGGAACCTTGGGGAAAAAAAAGAAACTAAATGTAAGGTCTCCCCACTTTTGTGAACTAGACTTTTGTAGAGTGTTCTTGTGTTAGCCATATTATTATGGTTTCAGTAATTTACTATCATAATTACTGTAAGTGTACACTTTCTTCTTTTTACAAAGGGTTTCACCTGCCTCACTGGAAAAACAAAACAGGAAAACTAAGTGGGAATTTACGGCATAAAAGTTACCCAGTACCATCTCCAGCTCCCTACATCCACCTTCAGTTCAGCTAGACTGGACAACTATAATCTCTACACAAACTCCCCCAAAAAGCCAACTCTATAATCACAAAACCAAATAAGCAAGTAAACTAAAATCCAAGACTACAAGAAAAATTATTAGCCCTTGGTCTCTTTGAATTTGGCCAGGAACTCAAAGGGTTGAACAAAGCACATGAATGATGGTGTTTAACCTTCACAACATGCCTCAATTAAGCCCAGAGGAACCAGTCAACCAGGTGTCTAGAGAGGGCCCTGGTCTCCCAGAGGCCACAGCACGGCACCTCCGGTTTCACTAAAGCATTCCCAGGCCTTTGAAGCCTTCAAGACGTTTGAGTGAAGCACAACTGGTAGAAATCATGTTTATTATCACATCTGCAGGTTCACAGAAACGTGTAATGTGGTGACAGAGAAGCATGCCTTAAAATGCAGCTATTTGACCTTGCCTCATGCAGCACTCCCATGATGACGGGACTCAGCAGGCAGCCAGGAGCAGCAACCTTGCAGCATGAGCCCTCGGAATGCCAGCTGGCTGACTCGGTCCCCGACTTCAGATTCCTGAGGGGAATCCCAGGGTGCGGTAAACACCCAGGTCATTTTTAAGTGCTGACCACGGAGAAGGCAGCACGTGGCTGGCTGCTTTGTGTTGAGCCTGCATGGCCCAACCCTCAGGAGGTCTTGCCTCTCCCTTCACCCCACCATGTCAACTTAACACAAAACAAGAATGTTTTATAAGGAATCAGAAAGCAATTGTCTCCTAGGAAAGTCGTGTGACCTGACATAAGGAGAAGCCTGGAAAATTCAGGAACTCTCCGCACTGGGATGAGCGCTCCCAGGCCCCCGGCAGCTTCCTGAGGCTGGCCATGCTGACTGTGTGCTATCCCTCTCCCAGGGCAGTCTTCTCCTGAACTTCAACAGAAAGCAAGCCCAGGCATACAAGGAGCAATCAGGGAGCACCATCTCCGTTCATCGGCGCCGCTGGAGTGAAGTCGGGCAGAGGAAGATTGTGCTCCTGGAAGGTTCTCACAATTTCTGGGCCCCGGAGGTTCACTGGACCTGGGAGGCACTGATCCCACACGCAGGGCAGTGGGGTCGGCAGGCTCCGCGCCTAGCCCGGAACCACCTTCCTGACCCCAAGTTAGGGGCCACGAGTCGACGCTCAGCAGCCTGTGCTCTCGCCCTCCTAGCAACAGCGCCGGGCGCGCGCAGCCAATCGAGCCGCTCCCCGCCGGCGCCGCGCAGCAGCCGAGGTTACCCGCGAGCATTGACCGCTAGTAACCCCGCGCTGGCGGCGGCCGACGGGCGGGCGGGCATTGCGCAGGCGCCGACGCGCGCGCCAACCCCGCCCGCACCTGCCCGCTCTCCGGGGAGCAGCTTCGCTGGAATTCTCCAGATACTTCCGAATTTTACAAAGTCCTCCGGGCAGCCTCTCCCAAGCCTACAGCCACCGCAGCTGAGCAAAAGGCGACTGGGTGAGAGGTGAGCCCTCGCCGCGGCCGCCTGAGCCCTGACGGGACACCTGACACGACACCTGACAGGACACTCGGGCAGAGGCCATCGGCCGAGCCAGGGAAAGGGCCCGTTTTCCTCCTCGTCTGAAGCCCGCAGGAGGGCTGCCTGTCAGCCAGCAGAGCCTCGCCTTCTCCGGAGAGGGGAGGTGAACCTCGGCCAGGATGAGTTTGCTTCCTGGTGAGCAGCCAAGGATGGTGTCACCCTTGGAAGCTGTAGTCGGACGCCAGCTGGCCTAATAACTCCATCCTGGAGGTGGGCCGGCCGTGCAGAGGAGCCAGCGCCCCGTCCAGGTGGGGAGCAGTTCTGGAAGCTTCCCCCCAGCCCAGGAAAGACATTCCTGGAGCCACCCCACCCACCCACCAGGAGATGGGGAGACATTTTGTGGCACCTGAACTGTTAAGACCCCAAGGGTAGTTCAGGCAAGGGTCCATCGCTGGTTTCCTTCCTGGGCAAAGGAAACCTATGTTCCAGCGAAATCAAACGCAGCTCATTTTCTATGGGTCTGAGAAATACGGAACTCAGATGAGTTCCCCATGAGCTTTTTGAGAGGCAGGTAGTTCCCTTACCTGCCAGTGTGCTATGGCAAGGCCATCTCCCCCTCAGACCTCCCTTTCCTCCTGGGTAAGAGGCAGTACTGAGAGGCCCCCTGGTGGGGTGCCTGTGAAGGCATATTGAGGCAATGTGCTAAGCAAACAGCACTTGCTCAGTAAACATCAGTTATTCTTTATTTAAAAAAACACTTCTCCCAAAAAAGGAATCGGGGAAAATAACAACTGAGAAATCCCATAAAATTCATGCAAAAAGTTTCACTTTTAAGGCAGGCAGTTGAGGCATCTGGCAAGGGGACTTTTTTTTTGGTCTGAGCACACCAACTTGCCTTTTGACAGTAAGTGAAACTGAGTGTGACTCATATTCTTCTCTTCTCTCAAGCTCCGTCCTTATCACTTTACAGGCAGAGAGTAGGAATGTCCCAGCCCTGCCCTCCCCCAAGATATGCACCGTCCTTTGCAGGACACTGACCTCTAAGGGCCACAGGCTTCACACCTTATTTCTTCCTTTCCAGGTAGCCATGGATTTTGGTGCACTTGGTTATTGTTTTGTACTTGGTTAGCATCCCCTCCCCATTTGTGAACTCATTTCAAAACAAAGTTTATAGTGGTTCTGCAAAGTTCCAGAAAGCAGAACTTGGAACAAGAAATGAACGTTACTCGTATCTAGATTTTAGCTCAATATACAGAAGCATTTTCTAAGAATTAGAATTGTGCAAACCAGGGCCCCTCAGCCAGCCTGTCTGGAGAAGTGTCACTTCCTGGTTGCTGGAAGTGCTTAGATGGACGCTGGCTGCCCACTGTCAGAGGTGGTACAAGAGGGATTCCTCCATGTGGTAAGAGGTCAGACTAGAGGAACCCCAAGCTCCTTTTGGCTCCAAGATTCAGACTCTAAATAGAAGTCTCAGCTGGACATAATCACAGTCCTGAAGTCACTCAGCATGTCTTAATTTTGACACCGCATGCCATTTACCCCAGAGAGCACGAAGGTGATTAACAACAACACAGCTGAGGAAGTGGGAAGTGAAACTAATGGCTTCTGGTCAGACTAGAGCCATACAGGCACATCGGCCGCCATTCTGATGCTGAAAACTTCTGATGCCTTTTCTCACAACATGGGCAAAACTACTAGGTATTAGATATATTTTACTTATTTATTCCTATACAGGTTTTGGAACTTCGTCAGCATGGATTTGATAAAGAATGCACCTCCATTACAAACTTCTAGCTTGTACAGTTCGATCTTTCGAAATATATTTAATCTGACCTACATGGTTACCTTTGTTCCTTTTGTAAGCTAATCTATTGATTCTAGAACTGAACTCAAAAAGAGCGGGTGTGTGGTTACTAAATTGGTTTTCCTGCCAATTTATAAACAAAAGAAATGGTTTCATGTTTAGCAAGCTGTCACCTAAGGTTATTTCTTGGACTTAGTGGATTAGGCTTTTCATTCAAGAATGTGAAGTTTTCAAGATACAACCATGTTTGAGATATTAAAGGAAGGCAGGAGGGCACCCACCAAGCAGGTTGAAATGAGTAAGGCAAGATGGTCCTCAGAAGGTTCACAGTGATACCAACTCCCCCCTAAGCAGAACATAGTTCTGCAAAGTCACTTTGAAGAGGCCAGATAACTCCAAGAATGGGATTCTCTGGGAAAATAACAAAGTCTTAGCATGCCTGAATAAAGACCCTACCAATCAGAGGGAAGCAGTATGCTCAGCCATTGCAGCAAAGGTAAAAAGGAAACCTAAGACCAATGTTGGCAGCACCTTCTGAGCTGTGTCCAGGGTGAGGGTGGGCAACCAGGCTGTGGAGCCCTGATGATACCATATTTTGAACTACCTACCTCTGACTCCAGGTCCCAGCCGATGATGGTTTGGCTTCCCATGAAGTAGACTCCCATGAATTTTTCACAAGGAAAGATTGTGCTGGCTGGAGAAGGGGGCACATCTAGTCCTCTTAGTGATTAAAAGTCTCCCTGTAAACTAGCAAACTGCTCTTTTGGTTTTGTACATCAATTCCTATCCTATGAGATCATCTGACATGGGTCTTCCCTGAGAGTTGGCCCATTCTCAATACTTTTTCAGAGCTTCTTTCTGAGTCTATAAAGCAGAGGATCAGAACCAGCTTGGAAGAGTTCATCACCAAAGGGGCATCACCCCTGGAGCCCTGAGTGGGTGGCCTGCCTGCCTGTCCCAGGGAACCCTTCCAAGTACCCAAGAACTGGCACCTAGGGTTGAGAGAGGAGCTCTCAGGTCCTCCAGGTTCCACCAAGGCAACCCAGGGCCATTCAGCTTCCTTTGTAAATGCCCCAGCCTCAAGAAAGGAACCCTTGCAAGTGGATGGAGGACATGATACTGCACTAGAACACTGGCCACAGCCTCAAGTAAAGACAAAGGCAAAAGGATGAAAAGCAATTTACTTTTGACCCAAAGGGAGCCCCACCATAGCATGATAGCTACCAAGAAGCACAAAAGTAATCCATTCATTCTGGGGGAGTGTAAATCTCCTCCAGATTGAGCACCCACCCCTCTGAAAGCCCATAGCTGACTCAGGATCTCTGCATTCCTCCTGTAACTGGACTTCCCTTCCCATCTCTCTTCCAGAAGGATGGCTCATCAAATCACCCAGCACTTGGTTGGAGTCCAGTCTTCCTTTAATGGAATTCCTGAAAGGGATATACTAATGGCACATTCCACTCATTTTAGCCAGCCTGTCATTGCAGGAACTCGTTTTTTAACTAATTATGGAAACTATGAGAAAGTGAACTTTAATTTGAGAAGGCTGTTCAAATGCATTTTTATAGCTTAGAAGCAAACCAGTGAAGATAATCTGACTTGAAACTGCCTGGAATGTTTAACTCCTTCCTGGTTGGATTTCAAAGTAGGAGATGATATTCGATTCCATGAGGGAGTTCCCATTTTTGAGACACTGGCCTGACTGAAGAATAGTAAAGAAAACTCTCTAAAGCCCCATATACGATCACTTTTGTTCTCAACATGTACTTCATCTCAAGGTAATCTTGGGAGGCATATTTAATTTCTAAGAATCGTGTCACCTGTTTGAGAGAAATCATGCAGCACTCAGCCTCACCCCACTGGTGAGGGACCAGGACAACTAGAGCTTCACCAAAGATTCTTTTACTCACGGATGACAAAAGCAGGCAAGTAAAAAGGAAAATAAGTCAGCGTTACAAAGTTCAGTGCAATCCCGAATCATCTCATAAAACAGGTAAGGCACCTCCACTCCACGGACAGTCTGGTGGTGTGCCCACCTCAGGGCTAAGTGATCACTAGTGTCCTGGTTAATGCTTGCTGATAGTTGATCTTGGCCTGAAATCCTGCAGACCTATCTTCTTTTCACCTATGACCTTGAGCATATCTCTGAAACACGTGTCACAGTTTTCCACCAGCAAAATAGGTGGAGTCCCTCCTGAATCAGCCGTGTGGGCCAAAGGGACTGCAGAACTGCTTTAATTTTAGTCAACCACACATGCAAACTGCTTGGATCTCCTTGGAGATGGGGGTGGTGGGTAGGGAGTAACATGCAGTGTACTCCAAGTTCTAGGTTTGTTTGTTGTGACCAATCACATCCTAATAAAAACAAGGCCCCTTTGTGAATGGGCATTGAAAGTCAGAAAGCAGTATCTAGATATAAATCTCCTCATCACTATCATCTTCATCTAAGATGAATTGCATTATGTGGATTCTCTTCTTATAGTCGTAAGTGTTATCAATGTGGTGTCTACCATACAGAAAGAAAAAGCTGCTTTCAAAAAAATGCCTCACTGAGAGGTAGGGGAGAACAACTTAAACCACATATTGTTCCAATACGTCTCCTGACATAACAGTTTGTGTGGCAGCACTGAAGTCGATCTTGTTCCAAATCATTTTGTCCCATCAACTTATGCTACGTAAATGAATTCCTTGAGGGAAAGTAATTACTGTATCAGAAGCATGTGAAATTTTCCTTTGGGTGTACCTTTTTCTCCTGAGAATCGTTCCTTTCTGAATTATGTTCTCTACTAGGAATCTATTATATGATCTAGTTTTTCCTCCAAAGACATCATTAATCATATGGTGAAAATGTAACTACAATTGAAAATTCAAGATGTATTGTTCAACATCATATTCAATGCTTGGCAGTTGTCAGGCTCAAGAATCTTAAAGAATCAGTGCTAGGCATCTCCTACTTAAAAATACTGCTATTGCCAGAAGCTTTGAACAACCAGCATGAACTGGCAGAAATATCTTTCTCAAAGCTCCAGAAAAAAACTTAAAAGAATTGCCATAACAGAGTGAGCACCGAACCAAGATAAAGGCTACTTACACGCAGGAGGATCTTGTAGTGCCCTGGCTAGCCCCTCCCCCACTCTTCACCGGCTGGTACAAAGAGATTATCAGAGAATGTGCAAACTCATAGAGACAGAAATTAGAGTACAGGTTGCCATGGGCAGGGCAGGCTGGGGGCACAGGGGCAATGGGGAATTAATGTATAATTGGTGTAGGGTTTCTGTTTGGGGAGATGGGAAAGTTTTAGTACCAACAGGTGGTGAGAGTGCTGTGATATTGTGAATGTGATTAATCCCACTGAATGGTATGCTTGGGAGCGGTTGAGATGGGAAAGTTTATGTTGTATGTATGTTCCCACAATTGGAAAAAAGAAAGAGCAACTAGAGAGATAATGACAATTAAAGGCAATGCATGATCCTGGATGGGATCCAGCAAGAGAGGAGAAAAAGTTCAAAGGGGAATTATTGGGACATATGAAAAACTGGAATATATTGGAATATAGACTGTAAGCTTTATATCAATGTTAAATTTCTTGAACTTGATAACTGCACTTAAGGTGGTTACATAAGTAAATATCCTGTTTTTAGGAAGTATACCTGACAGTACTAAGTGTTCAAGGAGCATGATATATACAACCTACACTCAATTGTTCAGAAAATGGATGGATGGCTAGACAGACAGACAGAAAGAATATACCACAAATGTGGTAAAATGTTAAAATTGGTGGAT
This sequence comes from Cabassous unicinctus, assembly GCA_029593785.1. Taxonomy (NCBI): domain Eukaryota; kingdom Metazoa; phylum Chordata; class Mammalia; order Cingulata; family Chlamyphoridae; genus Cabassous; species Cabassous unicinctus. The sequence goes on along the minus strand of JAQZBX010001178.1, from coordinate 14,090 downwards.
CTGGGGAGTGGATGTGGCTCAAGCAGTGAGCACCTGCTTCCCATATGGGAGGTCCCAGGTTTGGTTCCTGGTCCCTCAAAGAAAAAGCAAAAAAAATAAGCAAAACAAATGAAAAAAACCAATCCGGGGAGCCGATGTGGCTCAGAGGTCGAGTGCCAGCTTCCCACATACGAGGTCCTGGGTTCAATCCCCAGCCCTGGATACCTCAGAAAAAAAAAAAAAATTGGTGGATCTGAGTATCTGGAGGAGGTGATTAGGGGTATGCTGGAGTTCTCTGTATAAGTTTGTATTATTTTGTGTGTGTGTGTGTGTGTGTGTATTATTTTTGTAACTGTCCTGTAAGTTTAATAGTATTCAAAATAAAGTTTATAAAAAATACTGCTATTGATTTACTCATCCTCTTCTAAGGATTGTGACTTTCTCTTTTCTCTGTCTTCTTTCTTTAAAATAATTATGTAGGAGTTTATAATGCCATTCTAGTCACAATGCAAGCTTTACTCTTATGTTCTATGTCATGTTTGTGTCTCAGCACCATGTTCTGGGTGAAAAAGTATGAAAAAAAGACTTTCTTGGAATTAACAGGAGTGGTCCAGTGCCATTGTTATGGACGGAAATCTGGACTGGGAGTCAGAACAGCTGACTCCCAGCTTTGGCTCTAACCTTGAGCAAACTACTTCTGCTATTAGGTGTCTGTTTCCTTAACTATACGATGAAGGGATTAGACCAAGCACCTTGAAAACTCCTTCAGCGCCTATGTTCTGAGATGCTTCATCCCTAAGTAATGCCATGGCCTCCAACCACAGTGTGGTCATCATAATTAGCCCAACAAGGTAAGCTGAATTTTAAAAAGTTTAAAACAATCAGCTTGATACAGACAACAAATATAATATGATGAAAGCAGTAAGAGAAGCTGCTCCTAACCCTAAGGTTGCCCTTGGAGAGACACAGAGAAGATGCAGAGATAACATCTTCTCAAGGAGAACAGGGAAATGCAGTGGCCAGGATTCAACTTCTCAGCTTAACCTAATCATTGATGCAGATGGGGAAAAAAAACCCAGCTCTCAGAGGGACTAAAACAGGAAAAGGATGAACCCACCTTGAGGGGGAAAGGAGACAGACTTGAAGAACAAGCAGGAACAGAAGCAGAGGTAGTGAACCACCTCAGAAAGGTATAAATGGAATTTACATGGTCCTGGACCACAAAGGAACTCTGACTGGGAAGCCCTGATGACTGGGTCAGACTTAAAGCATACTTTTATTCTTTATCCTGAGGGAGGCTATTAGTTGGGGAAATATGTTACCCAAGTTCAGAGTCAACTGGGGATAGCACCCAAGAGAGAGTTGGTGATGAGAGGGCAGTGAGCACCAAGAGGAGCATCTGCAGCTAACTCCCCTCACCGGGGAAAACTCCAGGTTTCCCTGGCTGCCACCTCCAGCCTAATGGGGAGCCAAGCCAGCAAGCAAGAGAAGACAGGACCCTCAGCGGGCAACCAAGCCTCCAGGAAGAGCCCTGTGCTGGGCAAGGCCCGCCACTGTGTCATACTGCACAGCATTTGAAACTGCGGCTCCAATCCCAAGCCTACATCTCATTAGCTCAGAAGCAGGCTCCAGCCCCTTACCCTCCTCTTGGTCTCAGTTTTCCTGGAGAAGGTAGACAAGTGTTTTCCATCCTAAGTCTGGAACAAAAAACCATCTAAATCCTCAACTGTAGGTACCAGGAAAAAAGAAAAACATGGGTCGCAAAGGGGAAGAAGGGAGAAACTGGACGCAGCTGCTGCTACAGAGAAGGGGAAGCCAGGCAGCAAAACCATGCCTTGCTTGTTGAGAAACTAGCAACCTGGGGCACAGCAGACTGATCATGTCCTGCAGCTCTAACCATCTCTGACTCATGGGAAGATCCCTTGGCGCCCATTTCCTTCTCCTCCCTCCTGCTCCCAGGTTACTAGAGGGCAAGTGCCTTATCTTGTAGCCATCTGGGCTGAGCAGCCAAGAAGAGCCCACAAGAATGGACAGCTGTGGCCCCTCCCTCACAAATTACTTGGCCATCGGCTGTTGGTTAACTTTGACATTTAATGTGACCAATTTTAACACTCAGAGAATGCAGAATTTACAAGTCATACACCTAACTAGGAAGTGATTTTCTTCACTTGTAAAACATTGACTGAGCCCTTGCTGTGTGCCAGGCGTTATGTGTTGGATTTCAAACCAAGATTCTGCTACAGTTTTCAAATGCTTGCATTTCTGCATTGCAAACCACTTTCATTTTACAGGAAACCTATCCAAGCATTTTCAACCATCAGGACAGCGTTTCTAAGGTCACACTTAATAGATGGACAGAGGTTGTTCTATGTTGCTCACAGGTTCAGCACAGTGAATAGATTTATATATAAATCAAGCCAAACAAAATAAGGTCCTCCTGGTTTATTGGGGCATTGTTCTATAAAGGCTGTAACGCTGTGTTGAAATTTTAACAGGCCCAAATGCCACAGAATTTCTTTCATAACAAAACAGGCTGGCATACTCTGAAAATATAAGTATCAGATAACAATGCTATAAAATCAGTCATTGAGGAGGAATAAGATCTGTTGTGCAAACACAGACATAAAATCACCCACAAACAATCTGGGCTTGCAGTTTCCAGAGCCCAGTTTATCAAGGTTCTAAAATTGTGGTTACAACCAAGAGTAGAGTGCCCATGCCAACGGTCTGGAAGGTTTAGGCTTCAAAAGAGTAGGAACACAAAATGAAGGAATAGTAAAAAAAAAAAAAAGGAAGAAAAATTTTAAACAATTAAAAATTATAAGGCATGTCTTGGTCTTCTTCAAAAAGAAAGAAGAGTTGAATCTAGATTTAAGTTCCAGTAGTACCTGAGGCACTTACATTGTTCAACATTTTCTCCTAGATTTTCAAAGTGCTTTAAATTATGCATTAGAATCAAGGGACCATTGTTTCCAGGTGATGTCTAACTTGTCTTCTGCCAATCAGCACCCACCCCCCACCTGAAACACTTTTGGATAGGTAACCATCACACAGAGCAGAGAGAGCTGAGGAGTAAGTTCCACAGGAATCAATAGGTCAGGTTGGAAAAGAAAATACAAGCCTAGGGAGATATTAACTCTATGCACTTTGAATAGCTAGAGTTGGGAAAGGAATAGTTGAGAAAACTCAAAATACAGTTATCAATTCCCTTTACCATGTAGCAAGCCTGTGGCAAACTCCTGTACTTTTCAGAGACCTCCTGAGTTCCATCCCTCTCTAATTTTTCAATTTTTATCTACATGGCTCATTTAAAATAGTTAATTTATGTTTATAGTCGCCCCACTCCCCCAACACCAATCACTGAAGAGTCCTTTCAAGATCCTTAACATAAAGGATTGGTTTCCAGGGAGGTCACTGGCTACTTTTTAACACTTCAAACTCAGGAGGTAACACCTGTCTTCCATTTGATCAAAAATGTTAAAACATGGTTCCATCTTGAAAGACTAACCAACAGCATCCATGAAAGTTGACCCAGAAACAAGCACACATTTAGACACTGGTCAAACTCTGTGACATTCTGTGTCTTTTCCAGCTACAGTTATTCATAATAATGTCAAGGATTTTAGAGTTACCGTGAAACTTGGGATCATCTAAATCAACCTATCAATCTAATTCAACCTGTTGGTTATCTAATCAACCCAATCAACTTGAGATCATCTAATTCAACCTGTTGGGAAAAGGGACCTAAAGCCATTCAATAAACTGTCCACGCAGTAGCCACCCAACCTGGGATTTTTCCCAAATAACCTGTTACTTCCTAAAATGGATCCTTCCATTTTTTTAATGAACAAAGCAGTGTCTTGCCCTACCTTTCTTCCTCCACCAGGGCCCTTCAGGAACAGAGTAGGAAAGATCCTTGAACTCAATGTTCACAGCTGCCCTCCGAGGCAAGGAGGAAAAACGCTGGGCCTCCGTGAGATTGTTGTCCACTTTTTTCAGATGTCCATTCAGCAGGTCCGTCTCTGTGGCGTCCATGCTGCTGGAGACCACCTCATCCACAGAGACGCACACCGACTTTGGCTCCGTCATCGCTGCAGAGTAACTGCTGGCATTCTAGAAAAGCAGGGAGGAAGCAACAAGCTATGTTATAAGCTACGCAAGGGAAGGAGCATCAGGAGATTCGCCATCGGGCCCAGGGTCATTGATTATTAATAGCAACACTTCTTAACTCCAAGAGTGCCATTGGCATGAGAAGAAAGATGCTTACCTAAAGGAATCTCATCTCTATCAGCCATTTTTTTCTTCTATTCAGTAAGTGCTTAAGATAAAATGTTCAAGCAATCTGCAAATTTTCCTTTGGAGTCAAAATCTAATCACAAAACTGTAATAAATGAATCATTTTCCTTGAGGAAGAAAACACAGGCCACCACAAAAATTATCTATTTACAGTCCACTCAGTTAAAAACTTCATATAAAGGCATTCTACGACCTCCTAAAAAATATCTAACTATAAAAGTTCATTTAAAATGAGTTATTTTAATGTCTTCCTTGTATAATAGCCTAAAAAATTCTCAAGAGCAATAACCCCACTTGGGCTGCTGGGTTTTATGGGGTTGGTCTTTTGTATTTTACTTTAAAAATTCCCAAATCTCTTACAACTCTATTCTCTCACTGTATCTTCATAATAGTACTGAAATGTTGGAAAGGCTGATATTTTTTTCTCACACCGATGAGGAAACGGGGACACAAACCATTTAAGAAGTCTGCTCCAAGTCCCACAGTCAAGTAAGTGGCAGAGTTGAAGCCAGAGTTGGAGTCATCAGCAAAACAGCTAGATGTTCTTTCCTTCACATGACGAGAGGGCCTAAGATTTTGTAGCTAGCATTGGCTTTTAAAGCTTCCACTGGGAGTCAATTGAACTGTAATAGATGTGCCAAGAACCAAAAGTATTTATGCAAAGAAAGGAATATCCTTTTCTAATGGCTTGGCAACCTTGACTGAATCAATACATTCAGGTATCTCCAAAACACAGACGAACCCTGGGGTGAATACATGTTAAGCTGTACTTCTAGCTGCCTCTTGAGGCAAGAGAAAGTTCCACATTTCCAAAAGCATGAGCCTGCAGCCCTACTTCTCCATACTGTTGAAAGGTAGTCTGCCTGGCAGCCCATCAGATACCCATCTATTGTAATTCCCTCAATCCTGACTGATCTCAGGATTGAGGAGACACTGCAGTGTAGGTTTGTCCTAAAGAGGAAGCATTTAGTACTATTGTTGCTTTTTTTTTCATAGGTTAAGTATTTCTTTGGAGTTGCTAGCTTTGATAATTATTGTTTCTGAAAAAAAAAAAAAATAAATCAAAAAATAAATCCTCACCGACCCCAGCAACTCAAGTGGTCAAAAAGCAAAACCCCTATTAGAATGTTCTCTTTGAGGGTACAGAACTGTATTCTATAAGAGCTGGCTGGCATTATGTCCATCACTGTATTTAAGCGTTCAAAAATTTGTCACTAAGCTTGGAGTTTTGAAATATTTACAACACAGATGGGATGAGGAGAGGTGGGCATAGGGTATTCCAGGTCTTTTGATAATTCAAAACGTAGCCTCCTGGCCACAGGCCTATATTTTGATGAGTGTCTGACTTTCCCCACCGGATTCTAAGCTTAACTATTCACTCACTCACCCATCCCCTCAACCATTCATTCAACAAATTGAGCACCAAGTTAAGACTGGGGGTCAGAGACAGACAGACATGGCCTCTGGCCTCTCAGCAAGCTCGAGTTCAAGTTCAGATCCCAGGCGGCCGAGGACTATGCAGGGGAAAGTTCATCTAACACAGCACAGACACTGGGGTGGGGGATCCAGGACAGAAATAAAATCTAAGCCAAGATGAACGGGGCGAGATGGGTGGGCAGGCACGTGCGGGTTCACGAGAGGGAACAGCATGTGCAAGGCTCAGGGGCAAGGGAGAGCAGAACATTCAGAGACCCGAAAGAGAATCAGGGGATGGAGCACTGACGTGGGGTGGTGGGGAGGGTGGGAGTGGAGGGGCTTTGGAGCAAGATGACACTAGTGAGGCAAACAAGGTTCAGACGGCAAAGGGCCTGCAAACCTTGTTACGGGGTTTGGACTTTATCTGGAGGTCTCTGGGGAGCCAGGGGGATCTAAGGTTGGGAATAATGGGGCCAGATTTGCAGCTGAGGACAGGTTCCTGCAGTACTGTGGAGATGGGGGGCCGGGGTGGGGAGCTGTGCTGTAGAGAGGTGACAGTGGCTCTAACCAGCTGGTGGCAGTGGAGACGGAGACAAGTGGACAGGCCAGTAGGACAAAGTGGGTGACTACACTGATTGGAAGTGAGAGGGAGAGAGAAGGGGGGGTTCAAGTACTCACTATTTAATGTATTAAATCACAAAATGCCTCCTGCATACTAGGAAAATGATTATAAACAATAGCTATTAACTCAGCAGTTACAATGTGCCTGTTCAACTCCATACTGAATATATTCTACCCACTTCTCTCCACAACCCAGTGAACCATCTCCGTTTAGAGGAGGGATCTAAGGTACAGGGAGTTTACCTGACTTGACCAGGCTCTCACAGGTAGTGAGCAGCCAGGTGGGGGGTCCAGCTCTGTGGGGCTCCCGAGTCTGTGCCCCCATTCTGCCCCTCGGCCCGCTCAACAGCAGAAAGACAACTCAATTCCTGCTCTGGGTTTGAACGCTGCTTAGCTTTCCATGGCCAAGCCGTAGGTGACCCTGGCTCGTCCTTGCCCTGTTCATCATAGGAACAGCCACAACAGACTTGGGACATGCCGTGACCTCACCCCCAATAAATCCACAGCAGAGCAATGCCTACAGTCCCACCGTCCCCTCCATGGGTGTTGGGTGGCCTCGCCCCATTCCTGAAATCATGAAAACCTATGTGATTCGAGGCGGAAGCCCATCACTCCGAAATAGACCAGCTCTCTGGAAAGACATCCTAGGACGGAGTGGCAGCTGATGTAGGTTACAGCTCACTCTCCTCAGCATCGTGAGCTCATTAAAAAGAAAACAAATACCTCCTCCCTCCCCTGTTTTCCTTTCATTGTTCTGGCTCCTTGTTACTGAAGCATTGTCTTTGACACCGTCCCCCACCCCCACGCACAATTAGTGCTGCATAATAAAGTGTAAATAATAGTAAGTTCATTCATGGATGCTGAATGCCGAGAAGACCCTTTCTGGATTTTGCCTGGCTGCTGTCTGTGAGAACATTTTTTTGGGCACCGAGCAGGGTGACCCATAATTTCCCTTTCGATGCTGGGCAAATAAAGATGCTTGTTTACCCGGCGGGAGGGTCTGCAGCAGTCACTGGGCCACCCCCGGGGCATTCTGAGACAAGGTCACTCTGTTTACTCCAGAAAAGCAGAGTTAGAGGAAGAAACTTTCTCCCCAGCGTCCTGGGGAAGAGAGGAGGAGGGAGTGGGCTCCAGGCCTCCGCCACAGTTTTCCCTCTTGCTTCTCTCTTGGTTCTTCACTGACAGCCTCGGTGACCACCTAGACAGTGGACCCTTGGGATGGACAGCAGATCCCTCCCTGGTACCCTGCGGCACTGGGCACCTACGAGGAAAGTGCGCTGACCCAGCTGGCCACTGCTGTGGGAAAATAGCCCAAACGGTACGCGAGAAGCACAGATTCCACACGGGGTCACTCAAGTGCTAACCTTAGTCACCAATAACCCACTGTTCCAAAGGCTCCAACCCACCATCCAGGTGAGAAAGGCCTGCCGCCCCCTTGCGGCCCCACTGGGGGACTCCAGGCCCCTTGCCCGGAAGCTTCGCTCAAGCTCTGGGCACCTTCTCACACCTTCTGCCTTCACCCCAGGGCTGGGCCCAAAGCCTGGGGGGCATGGGAAAACTCTTCGTTCATCATTTGGATAGAATTTTTTTGAATTGAAAAGGAAAAAAAAGGTTTTCCAACAGGAAAAAGATTTGCAAACAAAATAATGCTCCCTGAAAAAAACCAGCCCCGCATCGGAAGGGCCAGATCAAGCCATAAAGCACCTACACCTAAAGAACAATCTACACTTGAAAACATTCGGATCCATTATTTTTCCATATGCACAAATCAAAAGGACTTCAAGAGTTACCCACACAGCTAAATAACCTCTCTAATTTTCTATTATCAACATAATTTAGAAATCTCAAATAGATGAACAAGTGTAAAAGGAATTCCCAAGGGAATGTGCAACCAGGGGGAAAAAAGCAAATGTCATGAGGAGGAGATGGGCTTTTCAGTTTTTCTCATCACCTCTCAGATTAAGAAGCCTAGTGGCACAGGCAGAGAGTACTCGCCGAGATGGGAATTGGCCGGTGAGTTCCCCTGCCGCCGGGTCTTCCCTCCTCTACCATCGTCTTAACGTGTTTCCCAGCCCATTCTCTCGGCTGACACAAAATCATTATATAATGAGCTGGCGAGGCTCGGTATGCTCTACAGTAACCTGTTTGGAATCATAGGATGCAGTTGTCAGAACAGAGCATGCGCAGAAACTCAGCTAGTGTTTTTTTTTTTTTCTCGAGCTCAAGGCAAGAGGTAACTGTCGGTCAAATCCTGCTGAGCCCAGCTGACTTCAAATACAGGATGCTAAAAATGAAATAAAGGGGGCGGGGTGAGCCCCCGTGCGTGCTGCGCTCTGTGGGCTTTCAGCCTGTGGGAAGTAAGCACACATAGTAAACACACAGATAGAGGACGATCGCAGGTAGAGACGGGGGCTATGGGCTGGAATTCCGGGTACTTTCTTTCCCTACTTTAGATGACCTAAAATCGAGTCCAGTTACTCGTTGCAATGCTGGTGTGCCCGGCATCGAAACGAAAGGCCTTTAGGATGCGATGGGCTGGGGAGGGTCGGTGCGAGATGACAGCAAAGCCAGCGTGGTTAGTTTTCTCCTTTTTCCTAACCAGAGTCGATGGAGATGCTACAAAGGAGCAGGAGGTGGCTGTCGCCCGTCGCTTGGGAAAGCACTTGCAGTCACTGTGTCTGGCAAAGAATTCGCCGGGCCCCGGCGCCCCCTCCCAAGCTGGCACCTTCGGGAGAAGTGAGGCGCGCGCCTCTGTGCCCACCCGGGTCTGCCTCTCCAGGGTGCAGAGAGGCGGCCGGCAGGAAGCCAGGCTCGCCCCCCGCCCGCTCCCCCATTAGGCAGGGGAGAGGCTGTCCCCGGGGAGCGCAGGGGCAGCGCGGCTCTGGCTCTCGGGGAGCAGCTCCCTCTTTTGTTCCCCCAGACCTTGCCCGGCGGTCCGGAGGGTGGCGCGGAAGTCCCTGCTGCCCAAGCCCCTGGCCGCGCGCGCCGGCCGCGGGATCGGGACCCTCCCAGGGCCCAGGCTGCGGCCCCTCCCCAGCGCGCCCCGGGTGCCCCGGACCCCCGCCCCTCACCCGGAGGCGGACGAGGTCAAGGCCACCCGCCCACTTGTGGGCTGCCTCGCTGCCTCCCGCCCCGCGCGCTCCGGGCTGCATCCCGAGACGCCTGGGGCAGGGGCCGATCGCGGCCGGCGCCTCTCCGGGAGACCCTCGGTCAGCGCCCCGAGGACGCGCTCCCAGGGAGCGGCTGGCGAGCAGGCAGAGCGGTGCGGGTGCGGGTGCGGGTCTCGGCGTGTTTCCTGCTCTCCTGCAAAAGAAAGCCAAGCCCGCCGGCGGAGGACGCGCACTCACCATGGCGGTGCCGACCGAGAAAGCGGCCATCAGGCAGGCCATGCCCCGGGGGCGCGGCGGCGACAGCGGGGACGAGGCTGCGGGCGCCGGGGACGCGGCGGCGGGGACGAGGCTGCGGGGACGCGGCTGCGCTCGCGGGCTCCGCTGTGCGCTCGGCCCCGGCCCCGCCCCCCGCCCGCGATTGGCCGGCGCGCAGGGGGCGGGGCCTCCGGGCAGGTGAGCGGACCCCGGCTTTGCTCCCGCGGGGGGTCGCGCACCCCTCTGCTCGGAGCCGCCGAGGGCGGGAGCCCGTCTGCGCGCGTCCCCAGCCCCCTCCCCGCGGGCCTGGCAGGCGCCGTCGGTGCCCCAGACCCGGCGCCCCCGCAGGTGGAGCCCGCGGGGGGCTCCCGGCCGACAGCGGCGTCCCCAGGCTCCAGGCGGGCCAGGCCGGGCGACCGCGGCCCGAGGGGGCGTCCGGGAGCGAGGATGGAGGGCAGGGGGCTTCCTTCTCCTTTTCCTTTGGAGTTGCTGGGCGCCTCTCTGCCAGGAGGACCTTGAAGCCTCACTGCTCGGCGACGAAAGGGGGGGCCCTCCAGCGCATCCTGCACCCCCACCACGGCCGAGCTAGAGCCGCCTCGGGTGACCCCTCAGAAGGCGACGCATGCGCTCCTCCAGGCAACAGTTGGGGGCAGTTCGCGGTACTAAGTGCTGGGGGAAAGGGGGTGCTGGATAAAGTAACCCAGGCCTCTGCGCCCCCCACCCGACCCCCCCAAAAAAGGAAAGTCTAGCCTTTGCAGACCGCGATGTCGCAGAGCCTGGACCCGAACCTCCTGGGGCACGAGACTTAGGGCGCCCTCTCACCTGGCCCCAGACTGGAGTAGGGGACCTGGGGTCTGCTGAAGCCCTTGTTACGTCTGTGGGGGAACATTTCCTGGTGGTCGTGGGGACCAGGAGTCCTTTATCTGGCTCAGCCTCCAATGCTTTGGTGGAGTCGTTTGCAGGGTGGGACCTATACACAGGAAGGCATCCCCCCAACACCACTGCCGCTACACGTGAGACCCCCAACACCAGGGCTGCCACACCTGGGTGTCGTCATCCCACATACACACACACACACCACCGCCGCCACACCTCAGGTGTGGGAAGCCCCTGTCTTCCTCTTGGCGCTGGGAACAGAGAGGAGGCGAGGCTCTCCTGGCCAGGCAGGTGGCCTTCACACCCACCACCCCAGGACCCCAGGACCCCTCGCATGGAAGCAGGGAAATGAGGCGTGATGGAGCTGAGTGCTTTCGATGAATAGCTTCGCCTGCAGAGTGGACTCCTGGGTCGCCTCTATTTTACCCTGCGCTGTGGAGAAGGAAATCTGAGGGCTGTACTTCCAGGCACCACTCTGGCGCATCAGGAGCCGTGGTCGGCCAGGCTGGGCTTGGGACGTTCTGACGCGGCGCTGCCCCCTCCTCAGCAGCAGCCGGTCCGTCATTAAGCACTTGACGTTGTCCCTGGGCCTAATGGGCTGCCCTGTCCCTCCGACCACTCTGGGCTCTGGGCCCCCTCCTCCACATGACGGGCACTCAGCTGGTCAGCGAGGGCGCCCTCTTCTCTTCCCTGGAGCAAGTCTCCCCAGTCTTTCCAACATCCCTTCATAGAAGATGCCCTTCCCTGCATGCCCTTCCCTGGGTGAGTTTCAGGTTGTCAATTTTCCCTACAAAACTTGGGGTCCAAAGCCGAACACCTTTTATGTCTGACCAGGGCAGGGAGGGAGCGGCCAGCAGCCCCCTTGCTCTGGACACTCCGCCTCTTCTTACACAGCCCAGGCTGGCGTTGGCTTTCCCCACGGCAGACCACCCTGCTGACTGGTGGTGAAGTTGCAGCCAGTGGAACATCTAGGTCTTTGGAAAGAGAAGCACTGTTCTGCCCAGCCTCCCTACCACATCCATGTTCACCTGGTTTTTCTGAACCTCACTTCCGGCCTCACATTTCTCTCTAGGAAGCCCCTGGTCATGCCATCCTGCCAGCTGGGGCACTGGTCGTTTTATTCCCTCCCCTCCCTCAAAGGCCTTACCACTCAAACCACCAGAAGGGGCTGGACAGGATGGCCTAAATCCTGCCGCCGACCACTAGGGTTTCGTTGCCACAGTCCACTGTTTTGGGGACAAGTAGATCATTTGACCTAATTGCCAACAGATCAAATTGACTTTCATCACAATATTATGTATTTCAGGTGACTGGTTTGCAACTTCTCCCCCAAATCCCATTTTAAGGAATGCCCAGTTTATCTCTCTTGGGACGCACAGCCGCTGAGGACCCGAGGACTTGATCTTGGTTATGAGGACCTACACTTGGTGCCTGGCAAGGAACGTCCTGTCAATCAGACGTCCCAGGGGACTTGGAGTGGGGCTGCAAAATTTTGCAGCTAGCTAGCTATCAGGGGTGAGGCTGGCTTGGCATCTGGGGTTGCCCTCATCCCTAGAAGTCCTAAGGTCTCTGGGACCATCCAGAGAAACTTTTGGGGACACCCCCATAGCTTTCCACCCCCGTCCTGGCAGGCTAGGAAGACTTGTAAGGAATGCATTCTTCATTAACCAGCCCTCCTGGTGTTTGGGTCCTCTGGCTTTCAACAGGGTGGCCAGCTCTGGATGACCGCAGTGGACTCTGCTTGGCCAGCTTCGCTCAAGGCTGAAGATTTCAGCCGCACGCTCAGCAGGCGCCTTGGGTTTGCCTCCTCCGGGCTGGGAATGGAGGGCTGGACACAACAAGGAAAGCCTTGCCCTCCACTGAGGCCTGGTTCAGGAGACAGGAAATAGCAAATCAACAGGCCAGGTATCACCTTGGAGAGAAAGACAGACAACCAGGGAAGGGGGACAGAGAGTGACAGGGAAAGATTTGAAGCCAAAGCTCCCATTTAGACCAGCTTGCTCCAGAAGCCTGATGTAGTTTAGAGACAACTCTTTGCTTAGTCCAGAGGAATCCCTGTCATGTCTTTCGGAGGAAATTTAGCCAGAGGCAGACTGGGGACACGGCGTCGTGACCTCGGCACGCGCCTGCCCTTCCAGGGTCAGCCCTCCAGGTGCTGTGGACCCCACCTGTGCAGTTCTCCCCCCCACCCCCAGCCGCCTCTCCCCTGGGCTATGCCCTCCGACACCTGTGTACCCCGTAGCTTACTGTTCATGATGTTCCCTGCCCATCATGCCCTTCTCAAATGGAAGCTCCCTGCGGGCAGGAGTCTGTCCACTGCGGTCCCAGCACCCCGCGCAGGGCCTGGGTGAGGCTTCTGTGTGGGCCCCAGAAGCTGTTACAGCCACATGCCCAGATCCCACCCCAGCTCCCCGTGGCTCCCCAGCCCAGGCCGTCTCCGGGGTGACGCAGTCCCCGGTGGAAAGTAGCCTTCCCTCCTGCCACGTCCTTACATCCCAGTGTGGCCGAGGGACCATCTTGCCCATTTCACAAGTCTCCATTTCATGCAGAAAAACAAAATACTAAAGGAGACCCCCCAGCTGCCCTCCCTGCCATGGTGACCGCTGCCTGGCGGCAATACCGGGTCTATGGGATTTCGTTCTCCAAAGCTTCCACCAAGTTCGGGGCTAAGTGAGGGGGTGTTGATTTTTGCAATGCAGAGCTGTGGCTCTGAAGGTAAAAGTTTCCGGCCAGATAAAAACAGAGTAAGGCGCCACAGCAGCCAGTAGGAAAGAGGGGCTGCCGCCTCCCCGGCTGATGGAGAAGAGATGGAAAGGGGACTGCTGCAGGTAGAGAGAGCTGGCTTGAATCCCACCCTGCTTTGTGCCCAGGCCCAAGACAACCTGCTGCAAACACGTGCTCATTGCAGGAGGCACCTGGAGACCTGCCTGCTGGAGGGACCACCCTGGTGGGTAGCTTCTCTGATCCTTCCACAGGTGGGAGCAGAAATTCAAGGGCCCCTGGCCCAGTTCCACCTCTGTTTGCTCAGGAGCCATAGCCGCCATTGGAGAGACAGAGAAGGGAGATGGGAGCGGGGTGAAGAAAGGAGGGAGGGAGGGAAAGCCCGTCCTAAAGGTAAGAACAGGTGCAAAGGAAAAGCACACCTTAGCCCTTGGCAGGGCAGGGTGGAAAAGGGGAGCAAACACAGACAAAATGTGTCAAAGAGAAAGTGGCGGCGTTTGACCAGGCGCACACGCCAAATGGGGACGCTGTCTCACTTGCTTTTTCAAAAGAAACAGATTTTTTAATTGCCAGTTTGCTTGATTCCTATTTGCTTGCCCGCTTGCCTTCAAGCTTTCAACGGACTCAGTCTCCAATCTCAGGTGCCCCCCCACCACTTCCAACGGAGCTGACAGGAGCCTCAGAGCTGAAGCAGAGGACCGGGCGCCCCTCGGTCACACCAGCACACACAGCGTGTCTGGAGGTTTGCAAAGGCAAAGCAGGAGCAGGAGACGGAAAGAGAAAGAGGAGAGGGGATGCAGGGCAGGGGGAGGGGAG